>JASTWR010001496.1:0-42128 GCA_030770355.1 Harpagoxenus sublaevis | reverse complement strand
CACGGCGCCGATTATACTTTCTAATACGGCAGCACACTGTATCCGCATCCGTCGAGATGGAAAGTCTTATTTTAGACAGAGATTACTCCCAGTGCCTCGGAAGGATTCGACTGCGATTTATCTTTTCGAATGCAATGAAAGTGCCTAATTAACACATCCCTCTCGATCAAGGATACGCGCATCATGATCTTTTGCAAGCGCGAAGACGATTCGTGTCTTCACGATCAACCGCTGGAAATAATTACAGCTGGCGCGCGCGATTCTCTGGTATCGCCTGCGATTGTGTATTTTGGCGTAACGCGGACGTGAGCCGATATGTGGAAATCGATATGCGAAAGAAACGGGAGCAGGCCGCGAAGGGTGAGCAGCGGCAAAAATGCAAGTCAGTGCATCGAGGCACTTAGCATCCCGCAACGTAATTAATTATAGATGAGCTGCAATGGACGTCTATGAACGAATACAATGACTCACATTTTGTTGATCACGGTAGTCTTGTGAGGTCCGACTTAATCGGCCATATGTGTCGCGCGCGCTTCGTGCTGCGGTGGATGCTAACAAGTTGAATTCCATCTTGTGATTCAAGCACGTCGCAAGTTATTTTTCTACTTCAAACTACTCGACCTGTTTGCAAGCATCTACAGGCATTTAATCAATAATATGATTATTTGCGCGCGTACGACAAAGATAATGATAATTCTGAGCATATTTAAATTTCGTATACCAATTTTAATTAGATTACTTATCCGAGAGTTGAAACTCACATAAAACTTTTTAACTATTTAACACTAGGTTCTTATAATACAGCCTTCAAAATGCATAACTGCATGAGTTAGAGCAATTTCTTTCGATAGCATTGTACGACATTCCATTTGCGACGCCAGCATGCCGACGCAGTCGATTTAAATTGATCTATCCTGCCATTTGATAGTTAGGGTCTATTAATATGCATAATAAAAATGACGTAAGACACGTGACTGCAATATTATTCAATTGTTATCGTACACTACGACGAACCTTCGAAACGACTCTTAATCTTCCTAACAGTCTTTACGTGCTTCATTAAACAATTCGTTAATTAACCGTTAATGTAATCATACGGTATCGTTAGCTATGGGCGGGCTTTTAAGTCAAGAATATTTCTTCACTCCGCGGCTTATACTGGTTGTTCAACCGGTACATGAAACATTTTCCTGACTGTTTAACGAACGATAAGACGACGCCATTAGAAAACACGCTAGCTGACGGTTAGTCAATTACCGAACGGTTTTCCTAGTTTTACCGAGAGATCGTAAATAATTGCCGGGAACTTTCCTGTTGATATGGTTAAACGGATCACGGTACATCGATTGCTCATCACTGCAACAGGTTGTTGACCAACACGGAATGTCACGCAAGAAAAATCGCAAAAATGCGGACGACACTCAAATCCAGTGTTCAGCAAGTAGTAGACATTATCAACAATGACTCTCTTCGCATATCCACGAGATACGAATGTGTGACACGCATAAAAGAGAACAATTGACAGTTCCGCGACAATTCCACCGTGTCAGTCGCATTCGAGCACTCAAAAGTGGTTTCTATAGCAAATAATTAAAGAAAAAAAATTAATGGTTCCGTAATAAAGTATAGAAAACGGAATTCATTATAAAACAAAAACTGCGGTAAACATTTTTGCTATAGATAAATAAATACCATGTAGGAAATGTAGCAAAAAAGACGCAATCAAATGATCATTATTGAAGAATAATCTTCCCGCAGATACGCTGGAAAGTTTGCTCGGGGAAGGAAAAAAACTACAGATTTCTGAAATAATTGTAATTTTATAAATTGCAGATGTAACTTGTTTATGCTCACGGCATTGAATATTTATGGCAGGAACTTTTATCGCGGTAAATCACGAGAATCTTCCTATGGAAGATACATAGTTTTGTTTCCTATGGAAGATAAGTACCTACATACGCTTAAAACTCGGATAGCAAACGCATTTCGAAAGTTATGCTCACGGCTTCCTTTCCCGCGCAACTCAATTCCAGATGCAAATTTCGGTGACGGTGACGATGCAACGACCTCTCGTTTTGAACCGGAATAGCCGGGAGGTTTTCGTTCTTTGTATTCGAGGATGGCTTCGCAATGCCACTTCGAGCGACAACCCCGAGAAAAAATAATTTTGACTAATCGTATATAATTGTATATGATTATGTATAGAATCATAAATGAATATATATGGGTATATTTATGATCATGTATATTTACATCTTGATCCTTGTATGATTATATATGAATCCATATATGATTAGATCTGACCATTTCTATGCTGATATAACTAATATATTCTAATTCGTATGAGTATAGGTACAGATTCATATATGATTAGACCTAATCAAACCTGACTCATGCCTGACTGTATATGAATTCATATATTACTATATTTAAATCTATGTATGATTCTATCTAATCATGACTGGATAATATAAACTCGCACCAGACTATATGTGAATTTATATATAACTGGATATATATCCATATATAATTGTGCGTATTTAGATCTGACCATTTCTATGCTGATATGACTAATTATTCTAATTCGTATGAGTAGGTACAGATTCATATATGATTAGACCTAATCAAGCCTGACTCATACCTGACTATATATAAATTCACATATGACTATATTTAAATTTATGTATGATTCTATCTAATCATGACTGGCTAATATAAACTCGCATGACTGTATATGAATTTATTCATATATAACTAGATATACAGGGTGTTTCCGGATCTTTGCGACAAACTTAAAGAGGTGATAGATCTCAATAAATGGAACAACTTTTGTTAAGCAACCCGTGTCCGGCGATGCCTCCTTAAGGCGCTAGGCTGCGTTGAACATTTACGGTTGCGTGCTTTGATTTTTTCTCTTGTGGGGGAATATCAAAAGTTTAGTGTTATACAACCCCTGTTAATACCCGAAATGAGCTTATTGACAGGATTATAAACGCATTTGGTACGATTCGCAATAATCCTGGAATTTTTCAGAGGGTGCGTCAGTAGATGTAATGCTTGTACTGAGGTTGCAGGTCGCCATTTTAAACATTTATTTTAATAAAATAAACAAAATATAATTAGAAAAACGTACAATTTTTTTAAATTTTAATCTAACCATATTAGAAATCAAATAGCATTCATGCCGGTCTAGCGCCTTAAGGAGGCATCGCCGGACACGGGTTGCGTAACAAAAGTTGTTCCATTTATCGAGATCTATCACCTCTTTAAGTTTGTCGCAAAGGTCCGGAAACACCCTGTATATCCATATATAATTGTGCGTAATCCTGTCTGGATATTATTGACTATAATATAAATTCAAACATGACTAGATATAAATTCATATATGATTGCATATAATTATATATAACTTTAGGGTATCATATATATCAGCTGTATACACACACACATACACACGCGCGCGCGCGCACATATTTATATTTATATTCAATAAACAACGAGGTTATATATACGGAAAAATAAACACTTTTACCATATAAAATTGGTCCAATTAGCTATACGATAAGCCTATTATAGTTCTTGTAATAAAATTATCAATATCTTTACTCTTTTTTTCTAATATTCCAAGGACCTTTTTTATAAAAACAACAATTTAATAAGTTGTTTTACTACCCCAAGAAGAACCGAGTGCATGTACTCAGGTAAAACACATGTTCCAATATCAATCAGCGGCACACAAGACAATCTAATACTACGGAAAATCAACGGAAAAATATAATTTTTAATCAAATTTGTTACATTTTTGTAGAATTAAATTATATTGTTAGAAAATTATACAGTATCTATGTTTGACACCTTCCGTACATCTACTAACAATAAGTGTAACTGTTGCGAACTGTGGTCTGGATTATGCGGCGTCGTTTATCCAGACTTCCGGCACGAGTCGATTGCGTGTGAAGCACGAGCAGTTAGGAAGGAAGAACAAGGATATAGTGAATAACACTGTATGTGGTTTTACAAGTATAATTGTACAAAACGAGTATACAGAACGTACTGTGTGTGACTTCGAGCGAGAGCTTGCTCTCTGTGAGAAAAGACTCGATGAAAAAGAAAGTATGGCAGATAGCGCGCGCGTAATAAAGTGTCGATATGGAAGAAAATAAAAACGCCATCTACCCGAAAACCCCTCGAACCAATTACCATAGTCCCTACACTCCCACTTAATTAGTTCGAGATATTTAGCTTGTTCTTTAAAACATTAAATGTCCCTTTAACTAAACTCTTTGTCAAAAGATCTGCTAACTGCTCCTTTGACGGTACGTAGTTGAGCCTGATGCGACCATCCTGGACTTCCTCCTTCACAAAGTTCCATTTGTTGTGAATATGCTTGGTCCGGCGATGAAATTCCGTAGAATGAATGAACTGAATCGCTCCTTGGTTGTCCACCAGCAACTCAACGTTGCACTCCTGACTGTTCAGTGATTCGATTAATCGCCGTAGCCATTTCACCTCCTGTACTGCTGCCGCTGCAGCGATGTACTCGCTCTCCAGTGTTGAGAGTGCGTTGCACTCTTGCTTTCTTGATGCCCATGATATTGGCCCTCCGCACATTACCATGATGTAACCGCTCGTTGACTTGCGATCGTCCTGATCGCCCGCCCAGTCAGCGTCTGAATATGCTGTGAGATTGGAGATTTCATTGGTTGATCCGCTGTAGACAAGTCCTTGTCTGACCGTTCCTTTTAGATAACGAACGATTTGCTTCGCTCCTTCCCAGTGTTGCTTCCCTGGATTTACTTTAAATCGGCTCAGCAGATTCACCGCGTAGGCGATATCCGGACGTGTCAAATTTACTACAAACTGCAGTGAGCCTAGCAGTTCGTTATACGGCTTCGTCGCCATCTCCGCTTCCTCCTCCTTTCGTTTAGGACACATGTCGCTGGAGTACTTGATTGTCGAATTCAACGGGACGCTGGCAATCTTCGCATCTGTTAGCCTGAACTTGTCCACCAATTTTTCGATGTAGCTGGCCTGGTGAATCTTCACTGTTCTCTTGTCCCGGTCTCTTTCTATCTCTAGTCCAACGAAATACCGCGGTTCATTTACTTTAACTTCAAACTTGGTTTTTAGTTCTTGCAAGAACCGCTCTAACACTTCTGCCGAGGTGCTCATTACTAGCCCGTCATCTACGTAAAGCGCCAAGTAAAGCCATTCGTCATCTATCGTGCCTATGTAGATGCAATTATCCGCCGGAGATTTCTCGAGCCCGCAGCTTTGGAGAAAATCGTCGAACTTCTCATTCCAACGGTTCGGTGACTGTTTCAAACCGTATAAGCTTTTCACCAGTTTCACGATCCTTTTATCGTTCGGCCATGGACCTTCTGGAAGTTCGATCCAGATATTTTCCTTAAGTTCTCCGTGAAGAAATGCCGTCTTTACGTCGAATTGCTTCACCTCAAGATTCTCGACCGCTGCCTTCGCCAACAGTGCACGTACGCTCTCGTAGCGCACAACCGGAGCAAAGGTCTCCTCGTAATCGATACCTTTTCGCTGAGTAAAGCCCCTGGCTACTAGCCTTGCTTTGTATCGGTCTTCTTCTCCTGGTGTCTGCTTCACCTTGAACACCCATTTGCAATCTATGGGTTTACGATCTGCCGGTCTTCCCTCAATCTTCCATGTTGTGTTCTTCTCGTGAGCTTCAATTTCTTCACTAATGGCCTGCTCCCACTTAACGGCGTCCGGTCCTTTAATAGCTTCAGCATAACTCACCGGCTCGACCGCTGATACAAGCGCGTGAGCCTGCTGCACATACCTCTCCGGTTGCTTCAGAGTGCTCCGATCTCGAAGCTTCACAGGATCTTCGCGTGTGACACTTCTAGACGTGGCCTGAGACTGTTTTGCCGTTGTTTTGTCTTGTCTAGAAGTTTCTTCCGCGTCGTCTGTCTGGTTGAGACTTTCCGTGAGCTCGCCTTCGTTGTCATCCACTTCGGTGACAGGTTTTGCCTTTAAAAAACGGAAATTACCTTCCTTGTGACTAAACGTCACCGTTGCCGCGACTCCCACTTTCCGTTTAATGGGATCATAGATTCGGTAGTTATTGCTGCCTTGGTAGCCAACGAAGATTCGTTTCTCAGCTCTCTTATCCCATTTTCGACGCTTGATCTTCGGAATATTCTCATAACAATCCGAACCGAATACTTCCAGCTTCGACAAGTCGGGCTTCTTGTTGAACCAAAGCTCGAAAGGTGTCTGATTTCCGCTTTTGGATGTGCAAGTCATGTTTCTGAGATATGCTGCCGTTTTTACCGCTTCGCCCCAAAGTGTTCTTGGCAATCCTCTTCCATGTAGCATTGATCTAGCTGTCTCTGTCAACGTACGGATCTCGCGTTCGGCTTTGCCATTTTGCTCAGGATTGTATGGCGCCGTCAATTCCAACACAGTCCCGTTCTTGGCCAGAGCATTCTTTAACTTCTCGTTAACGTACTCCCGACCGTTGTCACATTTTACGACCTTGACATTCTTCTTGAACTGTGTTTTGACGTACGCGCAGTACTCGAGCACCTTGCTCGCAGCCTCTTCTTTGCTTCTCAGAATATGCACCATCCGGTATTCACTTGCGTCATCTTTAAGTACTATAAACCATCGTGCTCCGTTGTAGGTTACCTCGTGTGGACCGCTCACATCTGTATGTACAAGATCTCCGACCTCTACTTTCCTGGGTGTAGCCGATGGAAAAGATCTTCTTGTTTGCTTGCCGTACTGACAAGCCTCGCATTCGAATTCTTCCACGTCGCCTAATTCGATGCCGGTTACAGCTTTGTTCTTGATCATCTTCCTCAGCATTTCTGCGCTTGCGTGGCCCATTTTCTCATGTAAAAGTTGTAACGAGATTACTGACGATGTATAAGCTTCAGACCGTTTCGAACGAAACTTCATTCGATAGAGACTTCCGTCCCAGGTGCCTAACGCACTAACTTGGCCCTTATACATTACCTTGATCTCATCCTTGGTCGTGATCACTCGGTGCCCATGTCTTGTTGCGGCATTGAAAGCAAAAAGGTTCCTCTTTAAATTCGGGACCCATCGAACTTCCTCGATAGTAGCCTCTTTCCATCTCCCACTGAGCCATACCTCGACCTTAACCTTGCCGATGCCCTTCGAGACGACCTTGTTGTCATCCGCTAGTTTGATGGATTCGCCGCCCCTGCTCTCCTCGAGCTCGTAGAATATACTCCGATCGTTGACCATATGAAAACTCGCGCCACTGTCTGCTATCCATCCGTCCGATTCGCCCACACAAGCTTCCGCCTGACACACGAATGTAGCTGCTTCGCCGCTTGCCCCTTTTCGTTCCTTCTTGAGCTGGGGACACTCTGCCTTGAAATGTCCAGCCTTACCGCATAAGAAACAGCCTTTCAATCCTTTCTTCTTTTGGCTTTTCGATTTAGAAGCGTTGCTCTTTGCCTGATCCTTTTGCTGCTTCTCCTTGCCGCCCTTGGCAGCAAACGCTGATCCTGTTCCGATTTCCTGTTCTCGTTCGTCGGCTCTCAGAAGTCCGCGCCATAGAGCCTCAAGTGTCTTCTCTTCTTCCTTTTTATTGTCCCACGTGACTTTGTAAAACTTGTACGCATCTGGCACGCCACGTAACACTTGCGCTGCAGCATACTTGTCTGTAATTACCTCACCTGCGGCCTTGAGCTTCGTAATTTTGTTCTTTGCGTCCTTCACGTACTCCTCCATAGACATGTCGCCCATCGTGAGACACTGAACAGCGTCGATCAACGATCCAATAGTTTCGCCGGTCTGGTCGTCACACTTCCTTGCGATCTTTATCCACATCTGAGCCGAGTCGATGCAATCCGTCAGATCGATCGTGATATCCGAGTCCACGGTGTCGCCGATGATCGACATTGCGTAAGCATCCGCCTCCTCCCACTTCTTCGCTGCCTCTGCCGTTCCGTCGCCTGTCGGCTTTCTCTCCTCTCCGAGTGCGATCTTTAGAGCGTTCTTTACTCGAAGATGATTCTGAATCTGGAACTTCCAGAGCCTATAATTACCTGGCCCTGTCAGAGTCGTGATACGGGAAGTCGGCGCGATTGACGCCATCGTTCTCTCTTATCGTGGAAAGGCGCTCGAAAAACGTACGTTAGTTTCTTCCTGCTACTCGCTACTCGATCCGCAGTGGAAGCGTGCTGGGCCCATAACCTGTTGCGAACTGTGGTCTGGATTATGCGGCGTCGTTTATCCAGACTTCCGGCACGAGTCGATTGCGTGTGAAGCACGAGCAGTTAGGAAGGAAGAACAAGGATATAGTGAATAACACTGTATGTGGTTTTACAAGTATAATTGTACAAAACGAGTATACAGAACGTACTGTGTGTGACTTCGAGCGAGAGCTTGCTCTCTGTGAGAAAAGACTCGATGAAAAAGAAAGTATGGCAGATAGCGCGCGCGTAATAAAGTGTCGATATGGAAGAAAATAAAAAACGCCATCTACCCGAAAACCCCTCGAACCAATTACCATAGTCCCTACAGTAACATATGTAGTACAATACGAAACGTCTTTATCAATTAACGTTGTAACACAGTACGTAACGTGACTGACTCAAGATCCAGGGGTTCCAGGTTCAAATCCAGCGGTGGTAAGCAAATTTTCTAGGTACAATATAAATTTAATTAATTAAGCTTGCACATAATAAAGATTTTCGATAATAAAATAATGTTCAACGAGAGAAATAAATTTTATTTTGTTGAATAAATATGATAATATTTTAATGGTCATATATGAATAGATATGACCGTCTATATGATTTTATATGAGCATGCTTGGTCAGACCTGGCCAATTTTCAGATCTAATCATATATGAAATAATATATGATTATATATAATTAGTCAAAATTATTTTTTCTCGGGACAAATCACCTGTCACGATACTTTTTCCTATTGCAATCCTATTGCATGCTACAGAAAAGGTAGAGTTACGCGGGACACGTTATGGCGCACGTGCAGTCTGAGATGCATCATCTTATTCGCGAGGATCCACAAACACATCGCTTTGTCCCATTTAACTCGATTTATGATCGCGGCAAATAAGTTAAATAAACGAACCTCAGGAGAGAGGAGTCAAAGTATCATTGAATATTCACGAAGTGACAAGACTCTACAATAGTAGATACATAAAGGTCTAATTACATCTCTAACATGTTAATTCGCTAATGCAATCATTTTCACACACAATCACAGTCATATTCGCTTAATTAAAAAAAAAAGGTATTTTATGTTAAAATTATTAAATATTATATATGTATATGGTCTGCAGAGCAAAGGTTTACTTATCTCTATAAAAAATAGTAAAAATCACGATTGTGCAAATAGAATAATCACAGACGCGATGTTCGTTGATCTTGTATCGAGACATTAAATTTATCTTCCCTCTATTTATCTGGCTAATTGACGACTGATGCAACGTTAAAAGTCTCGCGTTTGCATGAAGAAAATTGTAGTAGGAAACATATCGGTTGATAAGCGTGCAGGCATTCTCCATTAATTAAAAAAAAAATAATCGAAATAATCGAGTAAATGCACGCGTTAATTCGAACAATTTATGAGAGAGAAAAATGCATCGGGGTTGAGTAATATTATAATTAAGGAAACAAATATGTGTAACGATTCGGTGCGGAATTGGACCATTACTTCACTTTCGATCGCATACCATGACGTATATATTTATGCAATAAAATATAATAATAAGACAGCGTGCCTAAGTCTGACATTTAAAGACAGAGAAAGTACGTTATTACATATAATCACGTCATTTTATAATAGCTTCTAATGCACTTGTAGTTCCCTTTTTAGAAATATAAAAACTTTCGCTACATTAACGATACTTTTTCAAATATAAAAATATAAGAATTGTCTTTACCAACCAAAAGACATAAAGATATAAAACAGTGGGCATCGTATATGATACAACTGCTGGTAAAAGTTTACAATAACTTACACAGTTCGGATTACTTTGACCTTTACATATGTTGTCAAGGTCACCCTCCTGAGTGACCTTCAGAAAGTTTTAGTCGGCGGTCGCTGTTTATTAAAAAGGTATAAACAAAAAAGTTTGACAAATATAGCAGTTATTTTGAGTGTTGAAAGGCATAAATGACCTTGACCTTGACGTCCTTGACATATGTTCTCAAGGTCCCCCTCCTGAGTAACCTTCAGAAGGTTTTAGCTGGCGGTCATTGTTTATTAAAAAGTTATAAACAAAAATAGTTTGGTGGGAAAATTATTTAAAGCAGTGAATTGTTGGTATATTGAAAGAAAAGTTATTTAAAGCAGAGATTGGTAACTTTTCTTTCAATATACCAACAATTCACTGCTTTAAATAATTTTCCCCACCAAATTTTTTTTTGTTTATTAAAAAGTTATAAACAACTTTCTAAGTTGAAGCACATACAAAGCACACACTTGTAAAGCGCGTCACTAACCTATAGGTTAGTGGCGCGCTTTACAAGTATGTTCTCTCTAAGTTGAAGCACATACAAAGCACATACAAAGCACACACTTGTAAAGCGCGCCACTAACCTATAGGTTAGTGACGCGCTTTACAAGTATGTGCTTTGTAAGTTAAAGCACATACTCGCGAAATAAAGTATTCTCTGCTTTAAAAAAAAACGTAATATTAGTCGTTTATGCCTTCCAATACTCAAAATAGCTGCTATATTTTCTAAACTTTTTTTGTTTATAACTTTTTAATAAACAGCGACCGCCGACTAAAACCTTCTGAAGGTCACTCAGGAGGGTGACCTTGACAACATATGTCAAGGTCAAAGTAATCCGAGCTGTGTAAGTTATTGTAAACTTTTACCCAACTGCTATTGCGATAAAATCTGTAGAATGCATCCTTTATTCAAATCATACGAGAAAATATGTGCGCATCCACGTTTCTTTGTGAGCCGTCTTGTACACGCAACGGCGCACTTAAATACGCCTCGGTCAGAACGTTTCGACACCAATCGCGTAATTGCAAAGTTCAAGAGTATACTTTTATCACTTTCCCTCCTGCGCCCGACCACTTTCACTTCTCCTCTTCCTGCCTTTTCGAGCGCGCGCGATTAGCCGCAGAAATGCAGGTATTCGCGATTAAAACTGGTACCGGTCGCACGTGAAATCAATAATCGCCGTAGCCACGAACGGCCCAAGTGTCCCGAGATATTGCATTCCGCGGCGGTAAAGGTCGTACCTCTCCACTATAAGTCGTTTACATTCGTCGCCAAGCGAGCAAGCTCTCTCCCTATTTCGACGTGGCGATCGTGCTCGCCTTAATCGTCGCGAGATTTTACCTCCTGCACTCGACGGATCTTTTACGGCCGAGGAAACTTTAACGAAGAGATGTATAGCTTTATTACGGAAAATATCGCGCATTCGAGGGAAACACGCGGTCCTTTTCAGCTGAGGCAGGAAACGCGAAACCTGCACCTCGTCATAAAACGCAGTCGTTATAGACTGAAGGATCATATAAATGGCCTCTCATATTTTATTCGTGGCGCCTCATCAAGATTACTCGAGGCGAGTAGTCGCGTAAGTTGTAATTTCAACCGAGAAACGTTGATTCGATGCGTTTTCATATAGTTATTCGCTGCGCGAAATTACTGCCCCATCAGCAATATCTGTAATTAAGATAAACATCCTTTAATTATTAAAAAATTGCTTGCAGGAAAATCATCAGTTTCCTAGAAGCGAGAAAGATCAAGTTCAGAAAGTGAGCTCACGATTCTTTTAGTCTCGTTAAACGCTAAGTTAATTAATTTAAAACTGAAATTAATATCTTACATATATCTATTAAGGCAAACTAATTAAAATTTATTAACACAAAAGACGCATTTATGATTATCTTTGAATATGTTTTATGGCATATCGTATTCCGTTCTCACAATCAGAGATTACTATTTTGCTGGAGTTCCTGAAGGCCATTTTCATCAACAGGAAGACACGCATGAAAAAATACTATAAAATATGAAAAAATATTGAACCGAATCGGACCGAGGTCGATGGCTCTAAGCATGATCGATCAATCCGATCTATAGTTTCGTTTTATGCGCTTCTCGATTTCTATCCATGATTTTTATTTACCATTTTATTGATCGGCCGTGATCCTTATTACCACATAGATGCAGATATATTGCACGCGCGGAAAACATGCACCTAAATTGTTCGTGAGAAGGTCGAATTCCGAGATCTTGTGGTTTTGCGACCCTCAAAATGATCCCATTACAGATTTGCCTCTGTACTTTACATGATACCCCGGGAAAAAAAGTTTATATCTAATTATATATATAATTATATCATATTATATATAATTATATATAATTACATATAATAAGATTTATTTATACATTTATTTATATTACAATTATATCTAGATATTTAAAACTCCATATCAAATTATGCAACATCATATTACAATTCCTTTTTGAGTAAGATAATTATATATAATTATATCAAAATAATTATAACCAGATATTGAATTATACAACATTATATTAGAAATCTTTTTTAAGCAAACAATTATATGTAATTATACCAAAATATTTATAACTCCATATCAAATTATGCAAAGTTATATTAGAATTCTTTTTCAAGTTGCAATACATCAAATTATATACAAACTTATATATAATTGCGTCAAATTAGATATAATTGTACACGTATATATTTTATATATGATTATATATAAAATCATGTATGAACACATATTACATTTTTAATTTCGGATTATCCGATAGATGGCATCCGATGGGATCTGTTTCTCGTATTTAAAATTTGATAAACTATATGTTAATATACTAGACATCACAGACGCGCACTTCGCGCGCGCTATTTAGCCTTGATACACACAACTGTCAAATATAGAGAAACACGAAGAAAACATTATAGAAACAAATATATAATGCAAGGCAATTATGCTATGCAAGATAATAATTTACCTATTAAACTATTATCTCGCATAGCATAATTGCCTTGCATTAAGAATAAATTAACCTTTTAACCTCAACGTAATCTCTCTTTACTGCGACAGATACTGCAAGATGCAACCTGGACGCCAACCTCGACGCCTCGATGTGTGGAGATATTTCACACGAATATCAAAACTCTATCAAAACTGCATCCTCCATATAAATTCAATACGACTTATTTATTATTCACACATATAAGACACATAATTGTAGATTATTAATATTAATAAGAGTATGACATCAGTTTATATTTAATAGAAAATATAATAATTAACACAATTTGGCAGGTTATTCATGATAGCAATAATGCGATGAGAAAAAAATGTATCACAGGTGCGAACGTTACGTGTACGATGTGGATTTCTTACATCAAAGTGCTTTAAAAACAATCAGGATTTCTTTTCTGCTAAGTCTTATTGTTGAGACTTTAAGTTTCTTAAATGTCAACTGGCATTTCACTGTATAATTGATTACAACTAATCATTTTAGTATTATCCATCAATTGTAAAATTGCTATTGCAAGTAACAATTTTTTTCCATTAATTACACACACACGCACATACATCTTAATAGTTGTTTTCGAGCGCGTTAATTATTGAATTGGATCGGACTTGAAATAATAAACAACGCAATTTTTTACGCTTAAACTCGAAAACTCTTTTACTACTTTAAACTATATTAATTACAGCTATTCGTTGATTACAGTTCACTTCTTGAACTTTCTCTTTAAAGTATTAATTGGTATATTATACATGCAGAACGGAGTAAACAATTTCTTGATGTTGCGACGACTAATACTAGTGATTTCCTTTTTAGCGAATGCCTGATAGTTATACATGTTCGAGTGGCGTGCGGACAAAGTCTTGCCACTTTATTCTTTCGATTTCCTAAATTATTTTCTAATATTCTAACTTATTCGAATAATATTCTAACTTATTTTTTCATATATTTTTTTTTCTTTTCTTTTTTATTTTTTTTTTTATTTTATATTTTATATTTTTTTTTATTTTTTTTTATTTTTTTATTTTTTTTTTTTTTAAATTATTTTTCGAATAATTACACATGTTTTCTTTACGCCATGTAGTCGTAACTTATAGCTATTAATATAAATAAAGTAAAGTAACCATGAATACAAAACAAAATAAAACGATAAGGCTTGTTTACATCGGTCGAATTCGATCGGGCGAGTAGCCACTCCGTCAGAGAAATAACGTTGTTCCAGATGAGGCATAAGCTGTCAACTTAAGGAAATGTACTGGTCTTCCACCAACTGTGATTCACGGTAGAAACTCCTGGAGATATTCTTACAGCCATCGGTGCCAGAGATACATGCATTGCAAATGATACCAGCAGTTGAGACGGTTTTCTGACAATTTAACAGATAATAGTTGCGGCAATGCGTACAATGCCGATTAAAAAATACCCTAGCAGAGCATGATCAGCATCAATGCTATGCTAGATCATTTAAACAAGTGGCGCTTGAATGATTTGACCATAAGCTTCCCATAAGCCTCCGAAGTACAGTGCAGCAGGGGGATTAAAACACCAACGCACCCGATCGTTAATTAGATGATCGGCAATGGCACCGTCGCTGTGTTGAACAGATAGGCTTCTACGCAACACAAAACGGCATAATGCTGCAAAGAAAACCTTTGCCGTGTTGTTCGATGTGACTTTCAAGCGAACTTTCGATGCGGTCCTAACACTAAAGCATACAAAAATAATAATAATTAATATCTTGTATGCCTTGTGTCCCTCCTTGATGTACGAAGGTAAATGTTGGGCTCGGCAGAGTCTTATATGCAGAATGGGCCTAAATGGAATGACTGTTGGTTCAGGCAAGTTACCCATAGTCGGCTGAAGTCAGAATACTCGTTATCGCAGATAGGCACCAATGTATCTGTATCTTGACCATTGAACTTCTGCGTAATGGTAATCCAATATTTCTGCAGGTGGATGAGGTTGAGTGTAGGTTGTATTCCCTCATGTAATGTTTTCTTCTGTAACAGGCGTCGATCATAAGCTTATAGTGATGTGACAAGCTTAATGATGACAAAGATGACAAGATGACAGGATGTCTTGTCAAAACTGAGAAGCAAATGATCTGTAGCAGACCTCATGCATCCAAGAATACATTCCTCAATTTGAACAGTATACTGCGTTCATTTAGTGCCTCCAGATAACAGCTCATTCTGTCTTGTAGAAAGTAATGTGCAATGCATGTCCAAGTGATGTCATCATTCGCTTCAACTCTTGCGTGTCTAATGTGAGTATTTAGTTCAGTGTCGGCGATGTGGCTATGCGTGTGTGTAGAATGTATACGTCTCAGCCAATACGAAGCCGTAACCAAAATACAAGCTGCAACAATTTACGTTAACTGAAGAATTGAAAAACGAGATGTGACTCCTCTGTATGGATGGCCATAACAGCTTGCACGATCTTCCGCTACTCCGGCAGTTCGCTGAGTAGTAATAGCTGTCCCAATGAACAGGACAAATTTCAAAGACAACCAAGCTGAAAATAGCAAGGTGTACCATCGCAGAAGTAATCTCTTATTCTCCATAATGCTTGAAGAGAAGAGATAAAACCGATCAAAATTATCAGTTGTAGTGAGATTTGCACAGTCATCTTCAGATAACGCCACTTCTCGACGTTGAAGATTGTCTTCCAACGATGGAATCGAAGAGAACTCGAAGTAAAGGTCAATCTTCATATTTTGCGGATATCTTCATATGTTGCATCCGAATACGCGAGAAAGTCCTCCAAAGAGCGTGCAGAAGTTTTGATTTATGCAATGTAAAACTCTCAGATTCTCGTAAATCGCTGGCGGTATAGAGAAATTTGCTCTTCTACAGAAGTTTCTTCCACTAGTCTCACGTAATCGATCTTAAGGTAATCATGCCTGATAAAAGCATACAAAAATTTATAATCCTGCTTCCTATCGGATTTCGACCAGTAAGAACTTACAATTAGTGAGATTATTTGACATGCCATTTTCAAGTTTTCGTACGCACACAAAATACAATTCTAAAAATTCGCATTGGGATTAAATGATTCCTATCATATTGGTTGTTTCGCAGTTTACTGACTCTTAAAAAGCAAACAAAATTGACAACGTCACTATGACCAACGTATTTACAAACTGCACACAAATGCTAAGGTGAGAAATCCAAAGGATCAAGAAATATATGCGCATTTACTATAAAATTATGACGGGCTTCAAAGAATGGGTATAACGCAATTCTTTACACTTAAATATAGTTTGTCATACATTTCAATCTGGAAATTTCTTTTTACAAATATATGTAGGTACCTATACACTGAATCGTCGATTTAAAATCAAATTTTGAACTAAAGTTCATTTTAAAGTTCTATTTTTCACGTAGCGTGTAGAACGGAGAGAATAATTTTTTGCTCTTTGCGACATTGCGAGTCACGTCTTTTGAAGCGCGAAAGGTTCTTAACAACTAATTTTTCTAATTTTCTAGACAAATTCTAACTCTCATCAAAGCATACTATGCTAATTCTTCTACTGCATAGATGACAAATCGAACAAGTATCGATAAGTTTTAAATTGTCGAACAATCTAGATAAAGAAAGCGAAATTTATGACATTTTTTGTCTCAATGAAGACATATTGTTCAAAGCGATAGATAAAAGTTATACAAAAAATAATTTTTTTTGTGTCAATGATGAAAAAATAAGATTATCAAATATTCTCAAAAATAACTGCATTTTTCCTGTCGTTTAGAAGAATACTCAAAAATAAAAACATTAAATTGAAAGCGGTGACATATGTACAATATTTACTATAGTTACGAAAACATATTATAACTTATTGCAGTTTCGTGTCAAGATAGATCTGACATGTTTTATATTAGTTCTTTTTACCTAACTTTTCAAACATTTGAATAAATTAGTAAACTACATTTTGGAATTTTTATATATTCTTTCAGATAATAAAAAATTTCTTTCATTCATGTCAGATCCGTCAATTAGTTAAAATCGAAGATAAAATAGTTTATCTTCGATTATATGCCAAAAATAATTTAAACTGTAAAAATTTATAAACCTTTTAACTCAAATGAAACCTTGCCCTCAACGAGATGTGTGTGCGTGTGCGTGTTCCAAATTTATAATTCTTTATAAATATTTATAATTCTCTATTGTTGTTATTTGGAATACATAAATATCAGCTGGCATTTAAGAAATATGAGATCTTATAATAGAAATATAATAGAATATTTAATAGAAAAAGAATCTGTTTCTTTTAATAAATCTTGATACAAGAAATTCATTCTGTAAATCTCTCTGTAACAGTGATACATTTTTTCTCGTAACGTTACTAGTGCGCAAGACAAAATTGTCAAATTGTGCTTATCAAGAGACACGGTAGTATCTCGTGCCATGTCTATGCACCAGCGACGCATTAGCGGCGAGAACGATCCGTGTAGGGTAGATTCAGAAGAGATGTTTCCCTTTTTGGGAGAGATGCCACCCTACCGAAAGCCATTGACAATGAGACAAAAATCGTCTCCCGTTGCATATCGAAAAATATTAGGAATGTGGCATCTCTCCCCATGTGGCGTCTCTCGACTTTCGTCTCATTGTCAATGGCTTTTGATAGGGTGGCATCTCTCCCAAAAATGGTGGCATCTCTCCTGAATTTACCCTACCTATAAGCGAGCCGCTCAATTCCTAGTACAACTGAGATTATCAGATCTCAGAAAAAACTCGCTCAGTCAAGTTTTTAATAGGTCTAATCGATAGCTTAAGTTTGAATTATACATATAAGAAAAGTGTATTTATCTTTTCACTACGTGTCTTATATAGGTGAATATATAATTACAATGCAAAGACTCGACGAATAAATTTAAGATTATTGCGAAATATTACACTGAAAAGGGTCCAAACTTACAATTAGACCAAAACGTTTGTATTGTATTTTGTTTTAAGTTATTAACCGTGTTATTATTTATTATTTTCTCATAAGATCGGCGTTTTGCTTTTATTTGCCTCAAGTTTCAAAAAGATTCTGTTATCTGGAGAGCGTTATTCATGACTTAAAATAAATATTTTTCTCATAAAAGAAGAAATCTTTTTTTATTTCTTAATACGTTTTATATATTTTCTTTTAAGTACAAGATTATTTAAACATTTAATTGTTAAATTTAATTTCCCTAAAAAAATTTATTACTTTTGAGCAGCTGGGCATAACTCGTAGAAAGATTCAAAAAGTGCTTTGTTTTATAATTTAATTTAAATTAACGCAAAGATATCTAACAAAACGGATTGTTTGGACATTTATTTTTGTATTGTAAAATACGCAGTTTATTTTTTGTATTTGTTTAAATTTTTATATGTTGATAATGGTTATGTCTTGGCAAAAGTTCTATCCGTTATCAAAATTTTCTGTAAGGAGGTACTTCTGACAGAAGAAACTATTGAATGGTAATGTACGTTTAATTAACGTTTTTTTTTCAGCTTTAATCGCATATAATTTAAAAGATGCCACGTAAGGCAAAAATCAGTGTTAAAGTTTTCAACATACTAAAGATATCAACGATTATATCAATGAAGAGAAGGTGCATTGAAACCGCTGGCTGACCCCGTGTGGGAGAATATTTTATTAAAAGTTTTTGTTATTAAAAGTTTTTTGAATAAAAGGTATTTGAATTTGTGGAGTCTTTTTTTATATAGAGTTAGAGAATATCATGAATATACACAAAAATACAATGGCTTAACTCAATCAAATTTGTATATCACAATTAAGCGCTCGCTTTCGCGCAGATTAATACATATGCAGCAAAGATCAAAAACAATGTTTTATCTCTTCAAAAATTCATGCATTTGTTTAATTATGACCCTAGTAGCACAATGTATTTATCGTAATTAGTGATGTAACGTGTATTGTATAGAACATAGATATTATATCAGCATAAACCTCTAAATTTTATTTTCCTTGAAATAAACTCGATCCTTATAGTTTACCCAACTAATTACCTACCGAAACTGTTAGTTTATATCTCATGTATTAGCATAAAAAAATTAATTAATTGCTACTTATATTATACACCTTAATTTATTTCTGTTATTGCCCTAGCTCGTACTTAATTTGCAAATCATTTTTTTTAGAAACACAATATATACGACTGAAACGCTTGGTCGAAATCCAAAGCGTCCCCCTCGAGCAGGGACGCCCAAGAGATCGACCAGCTCTCATTAAGTAATGAATATAATTACATAAAACAGGATCTCTAAGCTATCCTTAAACATACATTTTGCTCAAATAAACGAGAAAATATAAAAAACGATACACAAAAGTTTTCTCCCTTTTCTATAGAAAACAACAAATCCTAACTTTATAAATATACAATATTTCTCAAATAAGAACAGTTCACAAAAATAAAAACGAGAAAATATCAAAAACAATTCGCAAAAATTTAGCTCTCCCTATATTATAATAAACATAAAATCCTGACTTAATAAGTATTGTACAAAAAAAAACAGGTAAATACTGTCTATATAAATCTAAAATTGTCCACTAATGACTCATCAAAGATAGTCAGCTCTTCACATTAATTCGGAAAGGCAAATTATGGCATGCCGTTTTACTTTTTAATAGCAAAAATTTTTTATGTACAATAAAAACTAATTCTCCGATTTAAAATAAAGAGCAAAATGTTTTGGAAATATTATTATTATGTCCAAACATAAAAATAATTATTTAAAATTATGTTGCGACAAAAATTTAATTCTAAAAGCATAGGAGAAGATAGGAAAAATATGGCACGCCGTTTTCCTTTTCAATATATAAATAATATTCTAGTTGATATAAAAGTTTCAAAAAATAATTGTCTTCAGAAAAATTGCGATTCTTACTAATGAATTAAAATTATGTCAATCATAATAAAAATTGAATGAATTAAAATTATGTCGCTGACATAATAAAAATTCGGAATTATTTTTGTCACACCATAATTTTAATTTCACGAATTAAAATTATGTCTGGACATAAAAATAATTCCAAATAATTTTTATTATATCCCGACATAATTTTAATTTATACAATTATTATTATGTCGCCACATAATTTTAATTTGATGAATTAAAATTATGTAGCAACATAATAATAATTGGATGAATTAAAATTATGTTGATACATCAAAATAATTCCGAATTTTTATTATGTCACGACATAATAATAATTCCGAATTTTTATTATGTCACGACATAATTTTAATTTATTTAATTTTTATTATGTCGCGACATAATAAAAATTCTGCCGCTAGAGAATTTAAGTTCTTAATACTTGCAACACTAAGATGGCGCCAATAAACAATTTAACGTCAATGAGAAACGCACCAACTACTGTCCATGTATTCCAGGTCGCCGATGACGGGACCCAAGCAATGCGCTCCGTAGTTTCCGGTGTCTAGGTATTCCAATTCCTCGAATTCGGTATCTGCGTGCCCCAGGTCGCCGATGAGGAGGTCCAGATAGTGCTCTCCGTAGTTTTTAGTGTTTAGATGTAGTTTTTGGTGTCTAGGTGTTTTAATCCCTCGAATTTGGTGTCTACGTGTGCCAGGTCGCTGATGACGAGGTCCAGCTAGTGCGCTTCGTAGTTTTTGGTATTAGATGTATTAATACTTCAAATTGGATGTCTACGTGTCCCAGGTCGCCGATTCAAAGTATTAGTACATCTAAACACCGAAAATTATGGAGCGCACTATCTGGACCTTACCATCGGTGATCTTGGACGTATAGTCATCGAATTCGAGGAATTGGAGCACCGAGACACCGAAAACTACGGAGCGCACTGTCTGGGTCCCGTCATCGGCGACCTGGGATACGTAGACACCGAATTCAAAGTATTAATACATCTAAACGCCGAAAACTACGGAGCGCACTAGCTAGACCTCGTCATCAGCGACCTGGCACACGTAAACACCGAATTCGAGGGATTAAAACACCTCGACACCGAAAACTACATCTAAACACTGAAAACTACGGAGAGCACCATCTTTACTTTTATGTCGCGACATAATAATAATTCCACGAATTAAAATTATGTCGGGACATAATTAAAATTCAGAATTTAAAAAATTTTATGTTTATACATAATTTTAATTCAATGCATTAAAATTATGTCAGAACATAATTTTAATTTTCAATTTTAATTATGTCCCGAGATAATGATAATTGGATGAATTAAAATTAAGTTGAGACATAATAAAAATTCAGTATTATTTTTGTTTTGACATAATTTTATTTCATCCATTTAAAATTTTGTCGAGACATAATTAATGTTCGGAATTATTTTTAACGATAGCCATATTTCAATTTGATAAATTTTAAAATTGAATGTATTATAATTATGCCA
The DNA here is from genome assembly GCA_030770355.1 of Harpagoxenus sublaevis. Classification (NCBI taxonomy): domain Eukaryota; kingdom Metazoa; phylum Arthropoda; class Insecta; order Hymenoptera; family Formicidae; genus Harpagoxenus; species Harpagoxenus sublaevis. Next base: position 20,731 of record JASTWR010001496.1, on the reverse strand, counting down.
AAACATAATAAAAAGGAATTGCTTTTATGTCGCAGCATAATAATAATTCGATGAATTAAAATTATATTGGAACATAATAAAATTTCGGAATTATTTTTATTTCCAGACATAATTTTAATTCGTTGTATAATTATTATGCTGTGACATAATATTAATCCAGTTTATTAAATTTTTGCCTCGACATAATAATAATTCAATAAATTAAAATTATGTGTATACATAATAAAAATTCGGAATTATTTGTATGTGCCGACATATTTTTAATTCATCCAATTTTTATTATGTTCGACATAATTTTAATTCATTAGTAAAAATCGGAATTTTTCTGAAGACAATTATTTTTTGAAACTTATATCGAGTAGAATTTTATTTATGCTATTAAAAAGTAAAACGGCGTGCCATAGCAAATCGACTCCGACCATTCACCACGATCACAAAATTGTATCTTCACCGATAAAAAAAGAGGAAAAACCACAAAAGAAACTTCCACAATAAAATTCAGAGTAGACAATCAAAGGAATTTAATTCAAAAAACTTTTAATAACAAAATAAAGGCCACCAATTTATACGTAAGACAAGATAGACATGGCATACTGTCTAAAGTTTTTTTATAACCAAATATTTTTCCCCGAAGCTACACAAGATGTTTAAAAAATTAAATTTTTTTCGCGCGTAATACACGATAATTTCTGTAATTAAAACCACGTTTGTTTAACTACAGGTTCCAAGTACTTCTAACCAAAGGAGAGACCTGAATAAAGGTTCAGCCCGCTTGGTAATTGGTCCAACATAAAAGGTAAGATTTTCACGTTATTATTCTTTTTGGTAAATATATCAATATAATAGGATCTCGTATTTAAAAAATTCCGCAAAAAAAAACCCCTATGTAAAAGATCACTCACGGCGCGGATCTTCAAATTCCTTATCTCGGGGTGAGATGCTTTTTTGGTAACGAGCTATCACACGAGATTAAGGACGGAAACAATTCCTACGGAACTAAATCCCGTATTTCCAAATAAAACTTCAGAAACGATCATTTTTGCATTACATCTTTGCAAAATCTTAAAATTTTTCTTACAAATCTTGCTGCTTTTCGTGCAGATAAAAAAAAATGTTTAACACAACTCTTTTGACCAATTTCCCCCCACCCCCCCCCCCCCCGAAGCTACACAATTTGTGATAACTGAACTTATAAAAAACAAAAATATATTCTTTATATTAAATCTCATAGAAAATTGTACTGCAAAATGTGTAAATCACAGTAAATCGACAGAAACAGACTCGCAAAAAAATTATACGCGAAAGAAAGAAACATCTTAGCACATACCTTTAAGGACAAGAAGGAATCTAAAACAATGAAACTAGAAAAGAGAAGATTATCTCACACACTTCAAATATACAAGTGCGATTTATGTCCAAAGAAATGTACAAAAAAAAAATTTTAAGAGATGTCAGTTATCAACATGCAAAAAAAAAATATTTGTCAGTTATGTGGAATCAAGATATCAAGGAGCACTGAAAAGACGCTACAAACTGAAACATAATTCTCGTGTTTTAGGTAAGAATTTTACGTTATGTGCGATATTTCGTTGAAATGTGAAAAAACCGGTTTATTACTGGGTAGAAATGCAAGCGTTTAAGAAATAGACGGGCGTTGTATAAGGTACAAAAATGTTTATTACTTCAAGTTCTTTGTTGGAGAAATACAATTAAGTCATGTATTAATAAAGATGACGTAGAGTTATGCTTACAATAATTGCATAACATTTACGAACCGCGATTAGTTAAAATTATATTAAAGATTTCGTTGAAGCGTAGCGCGATTAATTCGAAAAATATTATGGTAAAATACATGTCGAGAAAAGTCAAATCGCTAATTTGTCTGCGTACATTGCGTTCAATATCGTCGTAATTTCCTCTTAAAGTTAGTTTTACAATTTCCCAATCTATGTAACTCTTGGGAAGAGTTATCTCAATTTCACTGATCAGATATCGCATACATTCGTTGACATTATTCGTTAGAGATTGCAAATGTTGTAAATGCGCATCGACACATTTCACGATATTTTCCAGTCCATGAAAAATAGTTATTTGCATCACTATTCCCACAGCGTAGGTTTTTCGTTTCTTCGGCGTTGGTGAACCAAACGCTTCCTCGCTGGTATTTTCCGTAGAGTAGACTACAGCATCTTTATACGCCACCAATATGGACCGCGCTCCGTAGGCCGAGGTAAAGTTGATGGTGATATTCTCGATAATGACAGGATTCGGCTTTTTGTTATTCTCGCTTAAATATTCCTTCATGAGCCCCATGTTCTCTTGAAATTGCAGCCATGAATTTGCGTTGAAATAAATCCCCTCTGCATGCTGGCCGGTTAATTTGACTACCGGCGTGAAGACCCCCGTCTCGTACGAACTTTGCAGCCCCACATGCAGCCTCTTCGTATGCGAGTTTTTGAGTCCGTATGTTGTCGACAGCAACATATGTTATTGCTCGGGTTTACTCGTGACGTCGAGTCCCTTATCGCGAATATCGCGAGTGTACTGCCGCTTCTCAGAATTGACAGCGTCTTTGTGTCTGGCCATTGTTCACACTTCACTAACGTATGACACAAGGAATCAAAGTCAACAGACGAGAACTGGGAAGCGCGCTTTTCGTTCGTGAAGTCGATGCTGCGAACGACGAGACTGCAATGAATTCGAGTTCGGGGGATTGGTTTCGTTTATATAGTTTCGTTTATGTCATCACAAAAAAATGCGGTTGCGCGCGCAGCTGAAAGAAAAATCTAGATTTAATCTTGAACGAGAAGTAGCTTGTAAAAGATTTAACTCAAAATCTGTTAAAAAGTTTTATATCGCTAGATGGGGACATTGATAAAAAAGCAAGCAAATAAAATTTATGTGAAAGGGGCGGGTTTTATGGAAAAATTTTAAAGTTTGAAGATGGTTAAACAAAGCAAATAACATAAATATAAGTTTAAAATGGGAGGTAAGCAAACTAGTCTATTCCTGTTTTATCCTGTCGTGGTAAGGGTGATGTACCTCTTAAGATAAACTTTTTTACTTTATTTTTGTTTTATGACGAGACGCAAGTGATTTTAATAATAATAATATTTGTGAGGATATGGTATGGTACGAAATCTTATTGTGCAAAGGAAGAAAGCATACTTCTCACGTGTTTTAAGAAAGTCAAAGTTAAAAATTTCGTACATATGAGAAAATTTTGTAGAATGTTTCATAGAAAGTTCGCGTGGCTCGACGGCATTGTGCCTGACTCCTACTCATGAGAACGCTGGTTCGTATCTCGCGAAAAGTAAACTTTTTTTTTGTTTTTAAAAATTTGGTGTAATTTCTTTTTTACAACTAAAACAGCGTTCCGTTATTCGGCGTGCCAGTACTAAAAATTTATAATCTACGCGGCGTAAACTATAAATTTTCAGTACTGACAGTGAATATTGGAACGCTGCCTTTACATTTAATGTACGCTATAGTTTAGGAAACTTTTATTTATTTTATGTAAAAAAAAAGAGAAAAGGAAATTTATATTAAAATAAAAACTAAATTAAATTTTTATAAAAATAAAAAATTTATTTTAAAAATACAAAATTTTTTACGCCCAACTCTTTTCCGGCACGTCGATGTCATATGGTCGTAGCCCAAATAATCGACCGAGATCAAAAATGTCATACGGGGTCGAATAAATTGCTTCATATTCCTTGTCTTCTTGAGTCTCGTACCAAAGCAGATCAATATAAGATAGCGTTGATGTCGGCGCTTTTGTCTCTTCTGGTAACGCTGTTCAATATTGACGTAGCCGCGAAGGTTTCCATCCCCGATCCATATCTGGAAGAAGATAAAGAAGCATTTAATTCCAAATATGCTTAATTATAATTTTATATAAAATACGCGATGCTGTATATACTTACATCCACCGTAGGATGATGCGCTATTATTCTAAGCCTGCTTCGGAGTTCGTTCATCACCGCCTCTAACATCTAGAACAAGAACACTAGTTATTATAAAACATCGGCGGTTAAACTTATTATCTTATTAATCACTAAATACTGCACTTTGCACTTACCGCTTCGCGGGCGTTACGCTCATGCTGCACCATATTTTCCATTGTTGAGATCGAGGTTGAGATTCTCTCACGACGATACTGTCTTATGTCTCGCTATACTGACAGACGGGGTACTGAAGTAACGTACACGCGGAAAGATGTAAAGTAGAGATATACCTGGAATCGTAGGTTTCCCCTTCCCCCGCTAACCGACGCTAGAGCGTTCCTATTATAAGCGAAACCTTTCGTAACGCTTGATGTCCAAATTTGCTTCGGGTGTCGCGAAAACAAGAAGTAATGTGGGCGGCTCGTTAGAGAGAAGCGTCGTAAAGCGAATTTTTGGCATGCGGGGGATACTCGTAAAAATCCGAGGATACCAAAGGGTATATCTAAGATAAAAGGAATATCGCTAAAAGAAGCCCCTATATACGCGGCATTTTAAAATATCTCTAAGATCATTCTAGAACTGAGTTATATCAGGAGTCAAAATGCTAGGCTAGAAGTGATTTCGGCTGAGAACAAAGTAGAAGAAAAATCTTTTTAGGCCTCCGAATTATCCACGCGTCATTTTTAAAACGTTGCCGCTGAGGATAAACGGGAAGAATTCGATCTAATCTAATTTGATGATCGGGAAATAGGCCTAATAAGAGAATTCACCAATACAGATTTTTACGCAGGAAAATAGCCCCATTTTTCTAGAAATGATCATAGATATTTCCACGTATAAATAAGGGTAGCTCGTTAGCCATGAGCCAGTTTTACGTTTGCTCGCGAGTCTTATGATTTTCGCAAGTTTCCGCCGTTGTTACAACATGACGCTTCGCGCAATTTTGCGAAATTTTATTACCATGGCCTGCGATTTAAACATTAGTTTAAACGCGAGCGAATACGTGTCCTCGTTATCGGACGACGACGAACACAATTACAGCGTCTTTTGGGGTTTCGCGGGTGTGTGCCGAAATGTGCTGTTGTGCGTGATGGAGCACTTAGGATACTGCGCGGGTGATCAACGTTTGATAGCAATAATCTGAGCATATAGAAACGCGCCAATACTTTGATCACGCTGAGTTGGACACGGGAGGTCACATAGCTGATTTCCTGCGACGCCACGCGAATGGAGGTAAGCGCCAGAAAATTTTACATTAAAATAAAATATAAGAAAACTTTATCGCAGAATTTTAATATTTAATATTTAATTCGTAAAGCAAACCGCGTCGCCGCCGTGGAGCCGATCCCACGAGAACAGGGTCGACGACGACGACGACGACGTGCGGCGGAAGAACCAGACGAAGTACCCGCGCGTAAGTTAATCGCAATAAAAATTAATTATTTTAAAAAATAACATTTGTTAATAATTACATATTTTACAGGGAGAGCGCGATTCGAAGCCGAGAATGCGGCACCTCCTCGCGACATTTCCCTTGTCGACGTACCTTCTTCTGGTAAGAAGACACTTAAAAATAACGCTCCGCAAGAAGCTATCGCATAAAATATTTGTACAATATAATAAGCAAATATAATTCGGTTTTAGATGCGGAGGAAGAGGATCTTGGCTGAATGGATCGACGTCGTTGATTTGGCGAGAGTACCGAGCCGGGGCCGATTGCGATGTATTCTCGCCGCGTAAGTTTAAAAAATAAGATAAGATAAAAACCGCGACGGATATAGCATGGATAAATAACAACATAATGTTATCTTTAGTTGCTACAATCATAGAGGAAACTGAGGAAAAGGAGGAAAAGGAGGAAGAGGAAAGGGAGGAGGGGGAAGAGGAGGAAATGGACGATGAAGAAAATGCGGAAGAGGATGACGAAGAGGAAGATGATAACAGGAAGATGATAACATAATGCGAAGGAAGAGCGAGACGAAGAAGAGACGCAGGAGGCGACGGAGGAGGAGGAGGAGGAGGAGGAGGAGGACGACGACGACAGATACTATCCTCGCGAGAATGATAATAATACTTTGCTTTACTCATGATTTATTTGTCGCGGAGTAATCTTCAGCGCGTATTTCTCTTATTAGATGAATCATACTCACCGGTACCTTTGTCACCGGAATATTGACAAAAAAGACAAAATTGGAAAAATCTCGCGCGAGCGTATAAAGTTACTAAAGGTGAGTTACCTTAGTAGGCTATAACATGGTATGCTCGACGCGTTGAGAGATAAGTTTCGAAAATAATGCATTTTATTGTCGTCGATTAACGAGATTTGTTTAATTCACAGTACAGACCGGTGCTGGACGTCCCGCTGACGCTTCAACATCGCGAAACGAGAGGGAGGAAAATACGCCCGTGGAAGAATTCCCGCATAATTTCATCACCGCCGCCGCAGCCGTCGACGACGAGGATAGCGATCATCGGCAGCAACGGCAGCAGCAACAGCAGCAACAACAGCAACAACAGCAGCAGCAGCAGCAGCAGCAGCAGCAGCAGCAGCAGGAGCAGCAGCAGCAGTCGCAGCCGCAGCCGCAGCGTCGTCGCGAGGTTAGAGATAATTTTCAATACATAGATTTAGAAGCGAAAAACTCGCGTCGCTTTAGAAATTTCGAGGTTCTCGGAAGGGAGGCGCATTTTAAAATCCGGCCGTTGACCGAAGGCGCCGATACCGTGCGTTGGCTGGAAAATGCGTTCCGCGAAATTTACGCGTATGCGATACGCGCGAGCGAACCGAACGACTACGTAGGCTTAAGGGGATCCTGCAGTAACAGGCAAACTCAAAATCGATTACAACGCCACCCAAGCGGAACTAAAAATGTCGATAATACCGACATTTCTAATCCCGGTTCTAAACCGCGTTTTTCGTGTTATTGATTTATAGAGCCACGGCTGTCTCGCTCCGCGCGTACTTGGCGCGAGACACTACCGTGTCTCTTGATCTCAGAGCAGTAATCACGTAACTTTTCGCCTACGGCAGAAACGTAAAAAGTTTCACGTTATAAATATCTCTTTCTATGTTGGTGTTGAATAGAAAGAGATATTGACATAAAACTTTTATCTGTGTAAACATGTATTGAAAATACATGTATATATTGCACATGTATTGAAAATACATGTATACATTGCACACATGCAATGTGTAGCCACAAATATAAGTGATCCATGCCGCACACAAGCGCGTGCCGTGTATGTGCGTTATTCCGTAATATTGCATTAGATATTCTTCCAATATATATATGTATATGTTTATTATATACTGGATTCATACCCATATGCAACGTCGGAAGTGTAAGGCGGTGTAAGACATATATATTGTTGCGCCCGTGCTGAGATGCCCGTTAGGGCCAGCGCACGTACATTGCCGTAGCGTCACCTTACGTAACGCATGTAAAGTATGGTAAATGGTATGTTACGTTACGTTTTTCTATGTGCGCTGCCATACGTTTGGCTCACGTGTCGCGTAGGCGATTCTCACGTAAGGTGGCGTAAGACGCTACGGCAATGTACGTGCGCTGGCCCTTACATCGCGGCGATTACGGCGAATCGCGAAGCGTCCCTTAGCGAACAGCTGTTATCGATCGTTATTGATTTACCAGAGTATCTCAATTGTTCTGGAGCCTCGGGCCGTAGCGTCGCGTCCGCTCAAGACCGAGGCTCCACAATCGAGAATCTCTGGTAAATCAATAACGATCGATAACAGCTGATCGCTAAGGGACGCTTCGCGATTCGCCGCGATGTAACGGGCGTCTGAGCACGGGCGCAACAATATAATACATATTATAATGTATGCACATACACACATCTACGTATACGTAATTACAGCGCCTATATATATGTGTATATATAAGCTCGGACACCGTTTCACTGACAAATTCTGTGGGACATTCTAAGAAGAAAATTCTTATGCAAAAATGTTGAGGCTGTAATAGTTTTTGAATTATAAGAATTTAGAGTTAGCGAATCAGACCGCCTAAAGTTGGCGCGCTCAGGTGTGGTACATCGCATAGCAAGTGAAGGTGGGCTAGCTTGTGACACACTTCATTTGACAAACTTGACAGTTCGCTGTGCATACGTATTTATTGATATTCCATAATGCTTGCATTAATCTTTATATACAGCAAATTGAACAATCACAGATAAATAAGACAAAGCTTCAAAGTAATTTTCTTGTCGTTTGAATTATGTCAATATCTAAAAACTGAGTCAATGCACAAGAGCACCTTTACTTGCTATGCGATGTACCACACCTGAGCGCGCCAACTTTAGGCAGGTCTGATTCGCTAACTCTAAATGCTTATAATTCAAAAACTATTATAGCCTCAACATTTTCGCATAAGAATTTTCTTCTTAGAATGTCCCACAGAATTTGTCAGTGAAACGGTGTCCGAGCTTTTTGGGACACCCTGTATATATATATATATATATATATATATATATATATATATTGTGACGTGACGGTTCGCCGCGCGTGGCAGCTCCCCGCCGCCGTCACAAGGCGCGGGTGCGCGCCCGCGGACGAGCCAGGGGAGCGACCGCGAAATCTCCAGGGGGCCTCTCGAGATCCCGAAAGGGTATATTATTTATTTCTTTTTTTTTGTATTTTTGTATAAAACTTGGCACCTCGCCGAAACCCCACGGAAGAACCACGACGAGGAGCGCGGAATTCCACAGCCGGATAGAGGGAAGGAGCGACGCGGGAGACAGCGGGACAGGACGACAGCCGTATTGAGGGAGCACGCGACGGACACGCGCGGCCCGCAGGGTCGACAAAGCCGAAACAGGCCCGGGGTCTTCGAAGGAAGACTCGGACCCCAGGATCCGCGGAGGAGGCCCGCCCGCAAGCGGAAGCCACCCGAGCGCCCGGTGCACCAAGCAAAAGGGGGGCTGGAAAATCAAGGAAATTCGGGAGGGTGCCATGGATCCCCGCAATATCGAGAACCGACACCGGTGCCCGCGTGATCCACAACGCGCTCGCCCCTCATTGGTCGCTGCGTCGCGCGAGGACACCGCGCCACCCCCTGAGAGGGGCGAACCTTCGATTGCGCATCGAGCTCGCCGCTACGATCGCTCTCTCCTGATTCGTCCGCCGTCGCAAGCGCACGTCTCGCGAGTGTTACCGAGAGTTACGACGCGTGTCTTTTCGAGGATTTCGAGGATCTGGATCACATTCCCGGCATTGTGACGAGGAGGACTCCCGAGGAATCAGCGGATCGGTGAGGTTGCCCCGTCAATTAGTGTGTAATACAGCCGCGATCGAGCCGCGAGAGTGACTTCCGCCCCGCCCCGACTCGCCGTTTCGCGAAAAAACGTCGGACGCGACGTACGCCGGACGCGGCGAAACCGCCGGACGCGGCGTAATAATTTGGTGTTTCTCGCGATCATGATGTCGTGAGTTTTTCGGGTCTCGCGATAAAGTTCGAGTAGTGGAGGTCCGCGTGTGTCGTGAGAGTGGCATTGCGGTGTACCTGCGCGCACACGGCGGAGACTTATCGCGTGTTTTGGGTGTTGGCGGTCGGTGATGGGCGCGAGGGGCCTCACGTCGGGTCGCAGATCGTGCGCTGGTAGGACGTACGGCCTCCTGGGGAGTCGCGACCGCCGGGTCGCGAGTTAGGGCGACGGTCCCCGTGACCGTGAACATCACGACACCCGGCGGGAATAGCGTTCCGCATTTCGTGTCGGTGTATCGAGTTTCGTGTAGTGGTAGGTGTCGTGTATTGTTCTCGAGGAGCCGCAAAGGCGCTCCTTTGTCGCGTATCGCCGGAGAGTGGCCCCGCGGGGTACCTGCCCGCGTATGGCGTAGAGACCATCGCGACGTCATCGTTAGCTAGTTGCGAGTCACAATTGTTTGATCGCCGCGTGCGTATCGAGTTGTTTTCCGAGTATTCGTTCGTGTCGCGTCAATTGTAATAAGGGTGTCGCGAGTGATTTCCTATCGCGTTAGCGCACCTGCGCTCGTGCGACGGTCGACCGGATCTTCACGTCGCCGTGAGTTTTTTTTTGCGTGTTTACGAACGAATTCTAGTGCGCCCGGCGGAGCGTCACCCGTTATTTGTATCGAGAAAACTCCGTCGATCCCTTCTCGCGATATTATTTCGGTGTTTGCGATGTTAGTTATAAGTTAGATTTAAGTATTGTTCCTGCGAAAAGTCTGCCTGTCGAATCGACGTGATCTGCGTTTCGTTTCCGCGATAGGCCTAAGTGTCGGCGGCTTAGATTCACGCTTCGTTGCGGTAATTAGATAGTTCTCGAGTTAATTAAAATTAAGTTTATTCCCGCGACAAGCCGGTCTGTCGGATTGTAAGTTCGAATGTTGTATTGTCAAGTACTCCGTATGTTATAGCGCTCGAATTTACGTTTCTTATACCGCGTATTATTTACTCGTGATCTTTACCGATTCTATTCAAACTATTCACGGTGCGGTTTAACTTTCACCTGCGATATTTTCCCCGGTCAGCCCGTGTTTTCGAACGATTCCAACCGACGTTTGTTTATTGCCTTTACCATTGTCTGGCTGATATTTTCCGGCCGGGACGACCGCTTGCTATAATAAATTCTATCTCTGTGTAATATCATCCCCCGCGAAATTATTGTTCCCCCGGACCGATCAAAACCGCCAACTACACGCCGTTCCAAATTTAAGAATCTACTTGTTTTTCTTTCTCCGAATCACGATACCCTCTTCATTTAAATAAATCAAACTGTTAATTTCACGTTATTTAATCGCTATTATTTCAACCATTTATTTCTAATAAACGAGATTTATACTTCATTGACGTACGGCCTTTTAGTGTGATTCTTTTTGTGTTTGTGTCGCGGCCCGCGCTGCCCTGCCTCTACCCTGCCCCTCTGCCGTTAGGTCGAGCCGGCTGGCCCCTCGCGTGCCAGGCTGTGGTTTCGCGAGTTTGCGTTAGCGATTTCGGAAAAATTAGTGGACGCGAGAATATCGCGTCTGGCGCCCAACCGATTTAGTTGCGAACCGCCTGACTCACGTGAGGAATTATCCCGAGAGGCCTTTCACCCGACTCTCTTAGCGTCCCGTTGATCCGGCCAAAAAAGCCGTGACAATATATATATATATATATAATAATACAATCTACACAAATTTTTATTACATATATTTTGTGTACATATATACGTAATATATATATATATATATATATATATATATATATATATATATATATTACGTATATATGTACACAAAATATATGTAATAAAAATTTGTGTAGATTGTATTATTCATTCTCAACACTACTGAGAGTATATATGCGCGTGTACATATGTGTATGTGCGTGCGTTCATACACATAATGTACATATTCCCACATATGTAATTATCATAGGCGCTGTAATATTACGTATACGTATACAGTGTCCCATTTTAATGTCCCACCTCAAATAACTTTCTTATTTTTGATTGTAGAAAGAAATGTTTCAGACGACAGTTGTATGGTTTCATGGAAGACATAAGTTGGTGCCATTAATTTGACCTTGAATAGTTGCTTGAAGGACACGTGAAGGTCACCTTCAATTTCTTAAGTGGAACCACCTACTTTTCATTACATATTCTTCTAGCTTACATCGAGAGCTTTCCAAAACAATTAAATACCTTTTTGTTAAGTACTTTTTAAGTTATAAGGCAAGATGAAAAGCACAATCCGGCCGGTCAAAGCAAGATGAAAAGCACGATCCGGACGGTCAAGGCAAGATAAAAAGCACCAAGATCATGGCCACCAAGATCATTGAACAAGATAAATGGCCACCAAGATCACCTGACTTAACCCCTCTCGATTTTTACTTTTGGGGATACATAAAACAAAAAGTTTATGCGGAAGAGCCTACAACAGCGGAAAACATGAAGGAGCGTATTCGAGAGGCATGAACGAACATAAACGCAGATGTCCTTCAAAAAGTGCGGGATGATTTTCGCCGTAGGTTGGGCATTTGTATCGAAGTAAATGGCGGTCTTTTCGAACACCTACAATAATTGTACACATGACCCGATCTTGCCTTGATCGGCCGGATCATGCTTTTGATCTTGCTTTGGCCGGCCGGATCGTGCTTTTGATCTTGCCTTGGCCGGCCGGATCGTGCTTTTGATCTTGCCTTGGCCGGCCGGATCGTGCTTTTGATCTTGCCTTGACCGGCCGGATCGTGGTTTTGATCTTGCCTTGACCGGCCGGATCGTGGTTTTGATCTTGCCTTGACCGGCCGGATCGTGCTTTTTATCTTGCCTTAACCGGTCGAATCGTGCTTTTTATCTTGCCTTGACCGGTCGGATCGTGCTTTTCATCTTGCCTTGATCGGCTGGATCGTGCTTTTGATCTTGCCTTGACCGGCCGGATCGTGGTTTTGATCTTGCCTTGACCGGCCGGATCGTGGTTTTGATCTTGCCTTGACCGGCCGGATCGTGCTTTTCATCTTGCCTTAACCGGTCGAATCGTGCTTTTTATCTTGCCTTGACCGGTCGGATCGTGCTTTTCATCTTGCCTTGATCGGCTGGATCGTGCTTTTGATCTTGCCTTGACCGGCCGGATCGTGCTTTTGATCTTGCCTTAACCGGTCGAATCGTGCTTTTTATCTTGCCTTGACCGGTCGGATCGTGCTTTTCATTTTGTCTTGATCGGCCAGATAGTGCTTTTGATCTTGCCTTGACCGGCCGGATCGTGGTTTTGATCTTGCCTTGACCGGCCGGATCGTGTTTTTCATCTTGCCTTAACCGGTCGAATCGTGCTTTTGATCTTGCCTTGACCGGTAGGATCGTGCTTTTCATCTTGCCTTGATCGGCTGGATCGTGCTTTTTATCTTGCCTTGACCGGCCGGATCGTGGTTTTGATCTTGCCTTGACCGGCCGGATCGTGTTTTTCATCTTGCCTTGATCGGCCGGATCGTGCTTTTGATCTTGCCTTGACCGGCCGGATCGTGGTTTTGATCATGCCTTGACCGGCCGGATCGTGCTTTTCATCTTGCCTTAACCGGTCGAATCGTGCTTTTGATCTTGCCTTGACCGGTCGGATCATGCTTTTCATCTTGCCTTGATCGGCCGGATCGTGCTTTTGATCTTGCTTTGACCGGCCGGATTGTGCTTTTCATCTTGCCTTATAACTTAAAAAGTACTTAACAAAAAGGTATTTAATTGTTTTGGAAAGCTCTCGATGTAAGCTAGAAGAATATGTAATAAAAAGTAGGTGGTTCCACTTAAGAAATTAAAGGTGACCTTCACGTGTCCTTCATGCAACTATTCAAGGTCAAACTAATGGGGCACCATCTTATGTCTTCCACGAAACCATACAACTTTTGAGTGAAACATTTCTTTCTACAATCAAAAATAAGAAAGTTATTTGAGGTGGGACATTAAAATGGGACACCCTGTATATGTGTATGTGTATACATTATAATACGCGTTATATGTATGCCTTACACCGCATTCATCCTTACAGGGTATCCAATTTAAATCTACTCCAAAAACTCTTATTTTTAATTATGAGAAAAAATGCTCTTACACAACAGTTGTTTGGCAGGATGACACATGTAATGATTCTGATGTGCGTCATGTCGCAGATGTCCTTTTCAAGAAAAGACGACTAATTTCTACGAAACTTGATTTATGTCTAATAAAAGTTATACATGTCATCGAGACGTTTTACTAAAATAAAGCTCTTTCGTTTCTAAGACATTTTAAATTTTGCCATGATATTTGCAATATAAAATATATGAAACATCTCGTAAAGTCTTCATTTTTCGAGGATTTTACCTTGATATTTTTATATGTGGAATAAAAAGAATCGATTTTGTTGAAAGAAAAACGCAAAAACAATTTTATAAAATTTGATTGCATTGTGTACATGCATTCAATTTTGCAAAATTGTAAATGTCAAAAATAATATTATTATTCGCTTCATTTCGTTATTCTATGTATAAAAGTATGAAGGTACAGTCATCGAAAAGTGAATATTCTACATTACATTTTTTATAAAAAATATGACAAAATTTAAAATATCTCACGACATTCTAACGAAAGAGAGCTTTATTATAGTGTTTCAAAATGTCTGAACAAAATGTACAACTTTCATGTGAAGAAAAAAATCAAGTTCCATAAAAAATTAGTCCCCTATTTTTTGAGAATGACATCTACGACACAACTCACATCGGAATCCTGTGTCCCCCTTCAAAGCAAACAACTTTTGTTTGAAACATATTTCTCTGTAAATAAGTTGTGAGGATAAAAATTCGTTACGCTTTATTTTGTCCACCTTGCACGTTATATTGTTTATATATTTATATAATCAAATGACAAATACATGCACAACACATTTTTTATCAAATGTACAAATAGGATCGAAAATACGTGATTTTGATTATTGATACTATAGAATGGGCCCCTCCAACGCCCATTCCCGTGAAAACGCACCCAATATATTTTCTTTCGTCTCTCCGATTGTAATGTACACAAAATACATTTGTAATAATCAGTACCGTAACAACAAACGCTTCTGATTTTATTATATTTTAGATGGATTACAGAATAGGAGGCCCCCTCCAACGCCTATTCCCGTGAGAACGCAACCAATTCCAATATATTTATGTCCGTCTCTCCGATTTTACTTGATACATTTCTAATTATCAGTTCCGTCATAACAGACGCTTCTGACTTTTACTTTGTCAGTACCGTCAGAACAGACGCATCTGATTTTTATTATAATCAGTACCGTCCGAATAAATGTTTTGTGGCATTTTATTTTGCCAGTACCGTCAGAACAGACGATTCTGATGTTTAGTTTCTCTCTTCCCCCCCTAATACAAAACAATACTTTTATTCATGGAGACATGTTTTATCTAAACGATATATTTTTGCGCTATCGTAACTTTGCGATATCGTAAATATTACTACGGACGTGTTGGAAATAGCGACAGATGTGCATATTTCTATAATTTTTAGAAAGTGTTCTCATCTGTCCTACTTTATAGGAATATTTTTACATTACAAGGATTGCCTTGTAAGACTATAGTTGTGGCAAAAGCTGCAGCGTAAATTCCGCAACTTGTAGCGTCTGGTTGTGCATCAACTTTCTCAAAAATATATATCACTGCCTTATTTTTGGATATCGACGCTTTATATATTTCTCTTTCCTTGCGTACCAATTTGTCGTATGTACAGCCAGGTATACTGTCATATACAAACAGTTTGGTGCCATCCACAAAATATACATCGCCAGTGTTCAATTCCCTCTGTAGAGTATTTATTTTTTCCTCCAATTATTTGTAAGCTGTTTGTCGCTCTATCTAGCGTCAATATAATCAGGAAGTCCTTGATATTGTACACTTTGCGTTTCAAAGGAGTACTTTGTCTTACAATGCGTAAAAATTCATCTATCGATTCGTCCGTTAGGTTGTCGCCAGACAAGACGTTCTCTCTCACGATGGAAAAAGGTATAATAACTTTATCTAAATTTATTATTCGTCTTGCCTTATCCTCTTCGGTTATATATCCCTTGCAGCTTGTACCAATATATGTACAATCATCATCCTGCTCTATATCTTGAGCAATCATAGCAGTGGTAATTGCTGTTTTTATTGGCGAAATGTCACATTTTAACGTTTCGTTATTTTCATTAATAACATTTTCGCCCTTAACTGCATTTTGCTCAATAGTTTTTTGACTACTTAATTTTTTACTTGCTTCCTGTGCTTCTATAATATATCTTGGCTCTCTTATAGGCATATTCCTTTTAGTACGACTATCCAAGATTTCCGGAAGCATGCTATCGTGGTAGAAGCGTTTTAGCAAAGGCAGCATATTAGTTTCCCAAAAAGCATTGTCTCTATTTACATGCACTATTTTCATGTTTTTTGGTGTCCATACAGCAAAAATGCAATATTCTCGTTGCGTTATGTTTAATTGACCTTGAACCTGATAAAAAAATTTATGATTTCTATTCATATTGTTAGGATTTTTTCTATCAAAGATGGTCTTCAAGGAAGCCAATTTTTCTATGGCTTCTTCTGCTGTTAAATTTTCAGCCGACTGAGGACATTTAATCTCCACCAGACCATCTTCGTCAATGAGCCCATCGGGAGAAGCACCCAGGAATGGATTTTTACCATCAATAAACAATCCGTCTGCGCTGCAAGGATATGTACCGGCAACGACTGCTCCGCAAGGATATGTGTCTGCGACTGCGCCACAAGGATATGTGGCGGCAACGACTGCTCCGCAAGGATATGTCTGCGACTGCGCCACAAGGATATGTGGCGGCAACGACTGCTCCGCAAGGATATGTGGCGGCAACAACTGCTCCGCAAGGATATGTGTCGGCGATTGCGCCACAAGGATATGTGCCGGCAACAACTGCTTCGCAAGGGTATATGTCGGCGGCGACTGCACCACAAGGATATGTGCCAGCAACGACTGCTCCGCAAGGATATGTGGCGACAACAACTGTTCCGCAAAGATATGTGTCGGCGACTGCGCCACCAGGATATGTGCCGGCAACGACTGCTCCGCAAGGATATATGCCCACACCGCAAGGATATGTGCCCGTACCGCAGGCATATGCGCCGGCAACGAGTGCACCGCAAGGATATGTACCGGCAACCACTGTACCGCAAGGATATATGCCAACACCGCAGGGATATGTGCCGGCAACGACTGCACTGCAAGGATATGTGCCCACACCGCCTACCTCGCAAGGATACGTGCCATATTTTTACAAATAAAGGTAACAATTTGTTTTATTAAAACATTATATTTTTGTAATTCTGTTATATATAAATATTTCTGAAATGCATTATTGTACTTTCAGATTGGCGACAGCAACGGAAGCACTACCCACAGCGAAAGCGACAACGCTGCTGAGTATGAAAGGACGGCGTTTTTTTTTATTTTTATTTTATTTTATTAATTCTTTTTTTATTTTATGTCAATATAAACATATATTTTATAAACATATATATATATGTCAATAAACTTATATAACAAAAAAATAAAAATTTTAATCTAAGCAACCCGACTAAAGCCTGTGTGAATGAAGCGGTATGTACTTTCTACGTAACGCATAACAGCGTAACGCGGAAAATACATGCCATTGGATGTCTCGTACGTGGATGTCTCGTCCTAAGTAAAGTAATTATTTTATATAATTGTATGCAAAATTTAATCAATTCATATATAAATGTCACGATTTTACTTATACAGTATTGAGTCTTCCACGATACTTTGTCCGCGTAAAGTCGCAGAGCTACTAAAATAAAAGTAGGAAATATTGAAAATATTACTTTGCAACTATGTATACGCTGTTCCTTATAAGAAAGATGTTACATCTTATTGTTAGCAATGTAAACTTATGTTGTTATGTATTGCCAACGCTTCATCAATGTATCTCGCATGTACGATGGTAGAACTTTGTCGGATTTCTCGAACGGAGAAAGAATTGACAAACGGACATTCTTTCTCCGTCCGATAACTCGGACAAAGTTGTAGCATCGTAGATGCGACATACATTGATGGAGCCTTGACAATACATAACAATACAAACATTACATTTGCAAATGCAAAGATGGAAAATATCCCCGTGTGCACACCGCTGTGCTTGCATACATAACAACATACATGCAATACATAACAATTCACATACATATTTTTGCAAATACAAAGCTTGCATTGCTAACAATAAAATGTAATGTCTTTTGTACAATAAACAGCGTGTACATATACTTATACTTTCAACATTTTTTACTTGCATTTTACAGTTGTGATTTACGAGGGCAATCGAGTAGAAGACTCGATAGTGTCAAAGTAAAATCGGACATTTATATATGAACAATTTTGCATATGATTATGGGAAATAATTATTTCACTTACGACGAGACATCCACGTAGAGTATTCCTGCAGCAAATCGAATAGCGTTCGTTCATCGTAGGCTACTGTCCTATGGCATGTATTATCCGCGTTATGCGATTATGCGTTACGTGAAAAATACATGCCACGAGGCCCACGAGACAGCATCCATTCAGAACGTACTGTCTAACCTCCAACGTCAATTGACACTTCTCGTTCCCTGCACTTTCTGCATATGTATATGTTGTGACGTTGCGGCATCGCCGCGCGTGGCAGCGTCCCCGCCGCCATCACAAGGCGCGGGGTTCGCGCCCGACGACGGACCGGGTCGTGCGGGGCGTCGGAGTCTCCAAGGGGCGCTAACGAGATTGTTCGAAATAATTATTTACTCGCGTTTCTTTATATTTTTTTTTGTGCGAACGGCGTCGCCCCCGATATCGAGGAGAACGCTACGCCGGAGACCAGTTGTGGCGGAGGATTGCGGCCCACCCGGTGGAGATTCGGAGTGGCGGCCCGGCGAGGCAAGGCACCCCTACGATATACGGCGTTGCGCCGCGAGGATCGAAACGATCACGCGCGACGTCGATGACAGCCGTGACGACGCGCAGAGCGGTCGCGCAACCCCTGCGTGGGGTGAGGTTTCGACTGGCGATCGAGTGCGGCGCCGCGCTGTCTCTTCTGCGCCGTCCGCCGAATCGACAAGTCGCCGGAATAGTTTGCTGTCGTTGTCGCGTTGTCGTGTGTGCAAGTGTGCCCGTGGAGGACCCCGGCCCGTGTGAGTGCAGCCGACCGAGGGCGAGGAAGCCGAGCTGGCGAGGACGAGGCCCGAGGAGCCAGCACACCGGTGAGGTCGCCCGTAAATAAATTGTAAAAGCCACGAACGGACCGCGAAGGGTCGCGCTCCCGCTCTGCTGTCGACGTGCCATAATTTCGCGTTCGTTAGCCGTGGCAAGAGACCCGGCGTAAATTTCGTCTTGGTTGGCGGTCGACATCAAGCGCGAGGGACCCCGAGAGCGGTTGTCGCGGCTAGTATCGGAGCGAGCCCCGGAGATTCGCGGTCGGAAAGCGTCAAAGAGCCCCGGAAACCGGGTACGCGAAACGCGAGTGACCACGCGGCGCGAAGAAAGTGTTTCGCGAGTGCCGCCATAATCCGCTGGCACGCGATCGAAGATTCTCGCGGTTTCGGCATATTTCGAGTCGTACGTCGCGAGCGGTGTAAAGTGCGAACGGCGTGTAATCTGCGTCGCGTGGTGACCGCAACGTCCAGCTCCCTTCGGACGACAGAATCCTTTCGCGGTGCGGAAAATATCTTGCGCGCGCCCAGCGGGCGCGGGACGCCGCATACCTTTTGTTTGTACTCGGTGTCGTATTACGTTTCGCGAGCGGCGTAGAGCCGCGCCGCCGTTATCGATTATGTTTCGCGAGCGGCTTAATTATCGCGTATTGTGTTGATCGCGATATATTACTGCGCATTGTGTATTCCTCGCGAGTCGCATTATTCGGCATGTTGTTCCGTGCGTATCGTTGTCGGATAATTTCGCCGTCTTAAGCGGTATATTAGCTGTCGTTTTATATTTTTGCGAGCGAAGTTATACTAATTCATCGCGTGTATTTTGCGGCCTGCGATCGTCGCGGCATTCTTTCTTTGATTCACTTTGTACGTGCTGTCGTTTTATACTACTCGCTGTCGTCACCGTTGTTCCGACGCGCTTCGAAGTCGCTTCCCAGATTCTGAGAGTCATCGTTAATCCTATTTCTCCGTCGACCGAGAAAATAAATGCTGTTATTTCGCACCGTCTTTGTCAACCGACGGGGATAAACTCTGTACTATTAACTGGCTGCGATCGGAATAAAGGTAGTTATCATTAATTAAATTAATGACTTTCGCGCGACTCATTCACCCGTCCCTCGCATTCCTGAGCGCTGCCCGGCATCTACCCTGCCCCTCCACCGTTAGGTTGAGCTAGCCAGCCCCTCGTGCCGAAGGTATCCTCGATCTTATCGATTTTCGCGAGTTTCGGCTATTGTTTCGCGATTCGGTGACGCGTCGTTGTACGGTCTGGCGCCCAACAAAAATTTTCGCGACCGATCGATCGCCTTCGGTACGAGGGACCCCGATTTAGAGAGGCCTAACATCCCGCTCTCCCTTTTGATCCGCTATCGTAGGAAATAGCGTGACAATGCATATGTGCGTGCGTGTATGCGTGCGTGTGTGCATGCACGCACACATACGCACGACATATACACATCCTATGCTTTTATTTGACTGTAATCTTGATTTCAAGGGTTCAATAATATTGTGTCGTGTTTTGTGATTCAGGGAAAACTGTTTTCACGTTCGTAAAAACGGTATATCTTTTATATAAAGCACATCTTGTGATGAATGACAGGCCGTCGTCTGCTAACTGAAACGCCATATAGAGGTAAATGTAAATAAAGAAATCTGTAGTTCCGTAACTTTTTTCTCGTTTTCCATATAAAATGAGATTTTCCCTGAATCATTGATGTATGTACTGCAATCCTGGAGAAGCATTTTCAATTCTGTCAAATTAACGCGACGCTGCATGAATAGAGATTTTTTCGGTATACAGGCCCCCTATTATCGACATCATCGCAGTTCGGCCTTGAAGATAGTCAAGAATAGCACCTATGCACGCACACATACGCACGACACACATACACATTGTATGCTTTATTAGACTTGTAATCTTCATTTCAAGGGTTCAATATGTTGTTTCGTGTTTTGCAATTCAGGAAAACTTGTTTTCACGTTCGTACAAACGGTATATCTTTTATATGAAACACATCTTGTGATGAATTGACAGGCCGTCTGCCAACTAGACGCCATATTGAGGTAAATGAAAATAAGGAAATCTGTAGTTCCGTAACTTTTTTT
>JASTWR010001495.1:0-42140 GCA_030770355.1 Harpagoxenus sublaevis | reverse complement strand
TTGATCCAATATTGTTTGGTTTGCTAAAGTTTACTCTGAAAGCACAATTGATCTCACTTTTCATCGTGTTGTAATTAGCACGGAGCACTATCGGATATTTTACAGCCTCATCATCCTCGTACTCCGCGTTGTCATCATCGCCCTCGTCGCCATTCGCGCGAGCGGTCTCCTCTTGCGCGATATCTACGACCGATGTACGATTGCTGATGGAAGGAGCTACGCGTCGCGGGCGTTTCCGATGAAACAGCGCGTTTCAAAAACTCGTGTATCGCTCCTATCTCGTACGATCCCTCGGGTATCGTAATTTCCGTGTCATCCTCGTCGAAGTAAAATTTATTATTCGAAGAATTCACGTTCGGTATCGTGTGATAAGTCTCAAAAAACCGTTAGACCGAGCTCGTAGTCACCGTCGCTCAAATCTACGGCGGGAAAGTAGGGCACCGCGAGGATGCTGCTCTTCCCGGTCAGCGTGAATGTCATAGACATGTCGGGAAAACTGTTCGACTAACACTGAGTCTCCACGGCGCACCGTCAGTTCTTAAATTTACGCCGTTCGTCGTCTATTGTCAGGAGAAATCGCAGACACGCTTGTCCGCAGATGTTTCTGATCATATGTTTGAACGGGCGTGCGATTGTACTCTATCTTCATCACGCTCGGTCCGAAATATCGCACCAACTCTTTCGGGCGGTCGAAGATTACCGAAACTGTCAAAATACATCGCGCGGTTTCCCCTCTTTGCGTACGCTACCCAGTGAGTACCGGAGCCCGCTGTATCATCCAAATTTACAATGCCACTCTCGTTTCGACGTATACCACCGATCGGTAACGAGTCACGCATGAAAACACCCCTGAAGAACGGTACGCGCATGTGTTTCGCCAGTCGATTCAATTGTACGTTAGTCGTAATACCCGTGGGCATTTTTCAACGTCTCTTTGACGTTTTTTTTTTATATTTTCTCTCCTCTTCTTCGACGCAACTCCCCGTCCGCGTTTGTACGGAGCGAGATAAAGTCCGCGGCCTTCCATGGCGCGATTGTGACGTTGCATCTCTTCCAGCTGACGTCGCGCGGTTTTGCGAGCGTTCACGGCCGTTGCGATCCCGGCCGCCCCGCCGGCCAGGGAACCGAGAACTCCCAGCAACGGTAGAAGCGGCAATACACCGCCTCGTTTCGCCGTCGGAAGTATCCGTTTTTTCGACGCTCTCCTCTTCTTCTTTTTCACGGTTCGCAAACCCATTCCTAGCTTCGTCTTTGCTTTCATAGCAGCCCAGACGGCTGTAGCGGCACCTCTCTCTCCGAGAGCCGAATCTCTCGCGATGACACGTCCTAGCGCCTTGTCGGCGAGTACCTTGTCCGCCGCGTGTCTCCCGGTGAGATCTTTGTTACGCGAATACGCTATGTCGTGCTCGCGACACGCCGCGTCCAATGGATTTACACCCGGATCGCCTCTGGCTAATCGCTCCTTCAGCCGAGTGCCCGGACCGCAAAACTGATAGCCGGGAATGTTGCAATTCGATCGGAAGTGAGCTTATCGCGCGGTTGAAGAGACCTTTGCCTATTTTTTTCGCTGGCATTCGCCGCAATTTTTTATCAACGGTGCCGGACCGTCGATGTGCGTTCGATGATGCGGTAAATTATAATGTTCTAAGCACCGACGATATTGCTGAACCTCCGAATCCACCTTTATATGTTCCGGAAGCCTGTCCCACACGTGGTGGACGTAATCGCCACACAATTGCAACAGAACAGCCTTTGGTACAAATTGTAGCTGCTCGGCGCTGAAATTGCGAATATCGGAAGGTCTTGATAACAGAACGAACATTTTTCTGCTACTGAGCGATGCGCGGTTTCGCGCACCTATAAATAGGCGCTCGATCCAGCCCTCCGGTCAGAAATGCGAAAAATGAGATTCGTGCGACAACCGCAGGCGATTCGCGTGACGAACTGCGACGATAGATCACGGTCGATGGGGGGCAACGCGGAGAAGCGCAGGCACGGTACGATGCTACCGGCCACTATACGCGCCATCATTTGCGGTCCCTCGAATTGCGGTAAAACCAACGTTCTGATAAGCTTGTTGGAAAGCCCGCACGGTGTACGTTTCGAGAACGTGTACGTTTACTCAAAGTCGCTTCAGCAACCGAAATATCGATATCTGGAGAATTTATTGACGTCGATCGACGAAATCGGCTACTTTACGTTCTCCAACAACAGTGACGTCATTCCACCGAGCGATGCGTGTTCAAACTCGATATTCGTTTTCGATGACGTGGCATGCGACAAGCAAGACACCGTGAGAGAGTATTTTTCAATGGGTAGGCACTCGAACGTCGACTGTTTTTATCTCTGTCAGACGTACGCGAAAATACCTAAACATCTGATACGCGACAACGCGAACCTGCTGATCCTGTTCAAACAGGATGGTACCAATCTGAAACACGTGTACAACGATCACGTGAATACCGACATGTCGTACGATGAATTCAGCGCGCTGTGCAGCGAATGTTGGCAGCGCAAGTACGGATTCGTAGTGATAGACAAGGACAGCTCGCTCAACAATGGTCGATACAGAAAAGGATTTAACATGTTCGCGATACCGCAAAAGCGGTCAGTTGTCGTCGGTACCTCGTCGAGGTAAAACGTCGGAGAAAGCATCACGTATTTCCGCGATGGCTGCAATCGACAAGAGCATGGATATCCGCGAGCGC
Source organism: Harpagoxenus sublaevis (assembly GCA_030770355.1). NCBI lineage: Eukaryota > Metazoa > Arthropoda > Insecta > Hymenoptera > Formicidae > Harpagoxenus > Harpagoxenus sublaevis. The sequence goes on along the minus strand of JASTWR010001495.1, from coordinate 39,432 downwards.
GAGAAGGTTGCGAAGAAGATTGCGAAAACGAGCGAGTCGATTCGCAAGAAACTTCGCGCTATGAAGACCGGTAGGATCGAAAAGGACATTGAGTTGGACACGCACTTTAAGCCTCTCATCGAGCCGTTGCAAAAGATCGCCGACAAATCGATCGCGGTGAAGAAAGAGGAGCCGGAGAGCGACGCTGAGATCGAAACGTTTTCCGAGGATGCAACGCCGAGAAAGAGAAAATGGTCGGATCACCCGCCGGCACCGCGTAAATCAAGCCAATCGAAACGATCAAAAGCTTTACTGGATGTACCACCGATAACCTCTACACCGATAACCTCATCTCCACCGATATCATCTCCGCCATACGTAACGGCGAGAAAAATGCAGCCTACAATAAAGTTCGAATTACCCGCAAACATGCCTGTTTTTGACCTCACGGACGACTCGGAGCTCGCGACGCCTATTCGAAAGGAGATGGAAACGTCGGAGGGTCAAGAAGCGTTGCACGATACCTTGGGTCCATTGGGCCAAGAGTACATCGGTGCTCTTATGAGTGTCAAGCCAAGGAGCGATATAGATACCGTGTACGGCGTTTATCTCGGCAACGATGGAATGATGCTCGGGAATAAACGTTTCAAGGCGGACAGCATGGATAACATATATATCGGCGACGTACATTACATTGGCACACGCGGTATTTACGAGTTGATCTTTAAAAACAAGCCTGATAAAAACATTTACACGGAGGAGGATATGCAAAAGTACAAGAATATTTTATTTGAGACGAGCACTCATAGAGCCAATCACGATCCTCTCGGGCGAATAAAGTCCAACAGTGGATACAAGTACCTGAATATAATCCAGAAGTTGATACCGCCCGCATCCATGAAGAAACGATCCGGAAAAGGATTAATCGCGCCTCGCGCGATGACGCTGACCGACAATAAGATCGATTACGTGCACTGGGACGATCCCAACGAGCTGGTGGATCGTCTACGATTGCTCGACGCTTCGCACCACGCTGGCAACAATGCCCACGACAACGAGATCCTGTCGATCATCGAGGAACTTCGCGAAGCCGGTCTTATTATAAATTGAGCCGCGCGGCGGCGAGCCGCTCAATCAGCGTCGAAATGCCGATCAACAAATTTGGTATATTCGAGCAGAGCAGAGACGCGTCGAACGCCGTATCGTACCATCAGTGGAGTGGATTAATGAGAAATTTCGTGCGCGATAACGCTCTGTGTCGCACTGCTACGGACTTTGACGCAAATTCGCGCAAGATTCGTCGCGTGGCGCAACCAGAGGCTGACGGTGACGCGGTTAACAAACTGTACGTGGAACAGAGCGTTAAGAGTTTGAGAGACGAAGCGGAATTCGAGAAGTATCGTAAAGCGCGATTGGAGACTGAATTTGAAACGAATCTTAGACTTCTGAGAGATAGCGTTAAAATATTGAGAGATCAGTTGGAAGAAATCGAAACGAATCTGATCGCGCTCAAACGAGATACGCAAGCCGTGTTGGACGCGAACCGAGAGGCGCTCGAGGCACATATCTTTCGATCGACGAAACCTGAATAACGATGGACAGCGGCAAACGATCCGGGAAAGGTTACGAAAGGCTGCCCAATGACGACGACGACGACGAAGGGCGACGAGCGATTCAGGAACGGTCATCGAGCAGTTACAACGAACGGCTCAGAAGCGGTTACGAACGGTTCAGGAACGGCTGTGAACGGTTAATGAACAGAAACAAACGACAAGCCGATGACAAAGAACCGCTATTGAGCGACAAGGAACGAAAATAAACGGTTATTGATTGGTTTAAAAAAAGTTAAAGATATAATTTCTTTGCGTGTATTATTACACACCGTTAAAAAAAAACATGACATCGTCGAAATCCGATGGACGCAAAAATATCGAAAAACGACGACTCGTCGAGGAACTGCACGCACCGGCGAGAAGAAATTTTCCCCGAAGACGCGTCATCGTGCGTGGGTACGATGACCTGTGGCAGGCTGACATCGTCGAGATGCGTCCTTACTCGCGTTTCAATAGAGGCTACCACTACATACTTACCGTCATCGATGTGCTGAGCAAGTACGCGTGGGCCGTGCCACTCAAGAGTAAAGGCGGAAGCGAGACAGCTGACGTTATCGCTAAGATAATTCGAGACAGCAAGAGGTGCCCGAAAAACTTGCAAACCGATATGGGGAAGGAATTTTACAACGCCGACGTGCAACGTCTCATGAAAAAACACGGCATTAATCATTATTCCACATATTCGGTGATGAAGGCATCGGTCGTCGAGCGATTCAATCGCACGTTAAAGAATGACATGTGGAAGATGTTTACGCTCAATGGGACTTACAAGTGGGTCGACGCGTTGCCGCGACTCGTGTCGGATTACAACGCGCGCAAGCATCGAACGATCGGCGTGCGGCCCGTCGACGTTACTCCCGCGATCGCCGAAAGACTCTTGAACACGGTGTACAGCGAGATAAAGATTGCGGGTCCGGCAAAGTTCAAAGTAGGCGACCCGGTACGCGTCAGCAAGTACAAGACTGTTTTCGAGAAAGGTTACACGCCGAATTGGACAACCGAGGTTTTCAAAATTGTTAAAGTACAGCGTACTAATCCCGTAACCTATCTACTCGAGGACTATCGAGGAAAATCTGTCACCGGAGGATTCTACGAGCATGAGCTGCATCGCGCGGCTTATCCAGACGTGTATCTCGTGGAGAAGGTACTTCGCAGGAGGGGTGACGAGGTTTATGTGAAATGGTTGGGATTCGATGGATCGCACAATTTATGGATACACAAGGACAACGTGATTTAATATATATATATAATGACATTTATTTTTACTGTATAAAAAATACATAAATAAAAAATGTAATACATATAAAAATACATTTAAGGAAATAAATATGTAGAAAATAAATTTTGAAATACATATAAGAAATATGAAATATTAAATCAATATCTTTATTAATATCCCATCCAATATAAAATGTTGCATACATACATCCAATATCTTTATTAATATCATGTTCAATATAAAACGTTTTATTTCATACATTACATACATATATACTTACATTATGTTACACGTTATACATTACGTTATACATTACGTTATACGTTATGTTATAAGTTATACGTTACGTTATACGTTACGTTATACGTTATATTGCATATATACATACATACATACATTACGTTACAAGGGTATTCGATAATGCCCCCACGGTAACGTATCGGTCGTATTCGATAAGATATATCGTTTGTCGTCGTACGGACTCAGAGCGATTTTCGTCTCGGACACTGTACGCACTTGGTGCAATTTCGATCTTATACAGGACTGCTGTCGCATCACTTCAATTTCATCACTCAAACACCGCGTGTAGTCTTCGAACGTTATCGTTCTCGCGACAACGTTACTCTTTACACCTTTTGCTCTCTTAGTATCTTTTTTACCATCGACTCGCAAGGCGTACATTTTCGCCCTGAGTCCAACGAATTCAGTCATGATCGCGCCGTTATTTTCATCCTTCATCAAGCCCGGCACCTTCTTGTTCTCAAGCGGTATACCGTACGCGTTGTCGACCGGGTAATCGCTCGTATCAAACCTAGCGATATCACGTTTCACGTTCTCGTACACATCCTCGCACTCTATATGGTAGATCAAACTGTCCGTGTCCGTGTACATAATTTTACACTTGTCGCTGTACAGAGGAGACATGTACTCGTGATGAAATTCATACAAACATATCTTAGATATGTCGAGGATGCACATACCCACGTAGATAGGTTTGTTAAATTTCACCTCGAGTTTATGCATTTCTATGGCAACCAGATTTTCCTAAAAAATACTCCTGCTATGGAAATTTGGTTTAGCGATCATTGCCTCCGCGCCGTATCTACCCTCCCAATGAGTCAATAATTTTACGTCTACATGATTACACACATTCTCCATCGTTTTTCCGAATACCGCATTATTCATCAATTTATATAAATTCTTTTCGAAATCATTTGTCGCGCGCGTTCTAAACAGAGTGTTTAATTCGATGTAATCACGGAGCCATGGAGATTGAGCAAATTGCAATACGCGATGTATTTTTGTAACTCGAAGGCCGTGGCGCGTGCATTGCTGAAGGTTACGATAGTGTATGACATAGCGCTTCTTATCGCACACAGTCGCAAGGAGCTTGGCCTGCCGCGCGCCTGGCGGCTTATCGCGCGTCGGACAGAACGGTAGGTCAGTGTGCGCGTCGTGTTTATTCTGAGGGTACTCCAGATCGACCTCGAGAATATAACCTGTGAGCGAATTCGTATCGATCGCGCTAATATCAAAATTCGAAACGTCTTCGACCCATCGAAAATCTGCGTACGGTAGAGGTTGGCACATTGCCCAACCGTACAAGTTGTTTACGTCGAAATACATAAGGTACGACGATGGTTTCGATGGATCGTACGACTGCATGTACTTGTTATTGGCTCGCGCGTATCTGCCCGAACATTGACTCAGACCGCCGCGAATACCACGTTCGATAAACATTACCATATCTATATCGGTGAGCAATTCGAAATTTACGCGAGTATGCTTCAACATGGCGTCCCATGTGAAACCTGGCAATGTGTAGTAATAAGCGGGGTCTAGTCCGTAACTTTTGATGCAACTGTCACGAAAATTTTCGAAAACGTCAGCCAATAACAATACATCTGTTTTTAAATACAGATCGCTGTATTCTCCCAAGGTTCGAACGGAGAACCGCTGCCAAACGTTCACGGCGTGCGCGTAATCACTCTCGGATACAGTGTCACCGACCAAGGAACTGTAAAATAATTCGCGCGACGGTAAACGCGTATCCTGCAACTTGTCCACGCAATTCACGTATTCGTAAGGAAAGACACCTTTTCGCGTCAGTAGTTCTAAATCGTGGACTGATAATTCGGAAAATTTTGAACGTACAATTTTTAATTTGTCCTTATCGAGAAAGGATGCCAATTTTTCGAGACTAGTGGTGAGAAATTTTAACGAATCGATGAACCGTAATTTTATATTGTTTCGCGAATCTGATTTGTCGGCGGTGTCTTTAACGTTTTTCGTGAACGAGATATATTTTTCTTTAGTTAACGGTAGTACTTCGATCGAGCCTTCGAACGCGGCAGCTATTTCGTTTATGATAAAATGTGCGTCATAGCCGGATAAATTGTGAAACACTACGGGAATGACATATGAGTCTTTATAATTGAGATTACAGTTTGAATGCGCGGGACCTCTATAGCGGCCGGTCAGATGGCAACGATCGCGTACTCGCTCCTCATCGTCGTTTAGTGTGAACGGTTTATCGCAAATGTGGCAGTGCGTCGCGCTGTGAAACGCATGCCACTGTTCTTTCGAGAGCGTTTCCATGGGGACATTGGCGGATAAAATACCCTTTACGCGATGCGCTAATTTCTCGAGTTCGTTGGCGAACCATGCGACGCAATCCTTATCGCGGCGAAACAATAAAGAGGACGCCATAGGACACCGCGACGTTATAACCGAGCAACGTCGTGAAACATGTCCCGAAACGTTAACCGAAACCTTCGATAAACAAGTCTTCCTAGAAAAAATGATGAAACAATACACCGCGACGCCATAATCGAATGACACCGTGAAACATGCCTCGAAACGTTAACCGAAACCCCTCCGATAAACAAGTCTTCCTAGAAAAAAATAATTATCATGACCGCGACACCGCGACGGTTAAATCATCGAGACAAACATTTTTTTTTATCTCCGATATTTAATTGTGGATATTGTTTTACATATTTAATCCGCCCGAACAATGCATTCGCTTCGCATTAAGCGACGTCATAACCGAATGATGCAGTGAAACATGTCCCAACACGTTTGCTCAAAACCTTGATAAACACCTTTTCTCAGAATACGTTCTAGAAGCATTAATCCCCCACCACGTCATAATTTAAAAAAAAGGGGTAGGGTGTTTTCGCGTATACGCTCCGTTAATTTTATGCGAACGGTCAGTTTTGTACAAACGGTCGACTTGCCATAACCGAGATTGAAAAAATGTACTCCGCTGCGGGAAACAACAGTGGTGGTGGTGCAAGCATAAATTATTACGTGCCGCTTCCCGAAGCTGCTACTCCATCGAATGCGAACAAGTAAGTTTCCTTTTCATTTATAGAGTATCCTATTTTATAATTTTTCCAATTTTCTTATTTTAAGACTTATCTTGTTCTTTTTTCTACAGCACTTCGTTGGAGCGTCGTGCGGTGCGTCTATTTAACAGACGATACGCATTGACACCTACTGCTTACAAATATTTGGAAATTGGGGTCAGCGTCAGTCTGAAACCTCCACACGAATCCTCCTTTGTCGAATTGGTTCTTGGCGACAACCGAGGAAATAAAATCGCGATGTCTTCTTGGACGTGGAAGAAGATCATCGATAGACGCACGGATTTCGAGCGACTCGTGCGGTCAGCTGTCGGTCATACGCTGACTATTCCGGCTCTTCCATCAGACAACCTACTATTCGAAGTTGTGCAAATGCGTGACGATAAACTTGTAAAATTGTCGTCGGGCAATACTTCGTTGTACATGAAACCTGCAACTATTATGTTTTTCTTCGAACTCGAACAATGCGTTGAGTTGGTATGCTTCCATCTATATGAGTGTGCGAGAGAGGTAGATAAGAGCCTCCGCGAGTTGGGAAGCCTTCTACGAACAAATTGTATTACTGAAAAATGCGACGCCGTGCGTTTCTTGCGCAGCCATAACTATCACGATCTAACGTCAATTGTAGATTGTGAACTCATAGCGTATGCTATGGATGCAATTATGTATGCTACATCGAAAGATAAATCTTTTGATGTAGTAGATCTACATGAATAAATGTATAACATATATGTACATTACAATGTTTTATTTTATATCTCCTTTCCCATCCACTTCGCATGAATATATATATGTAACAGAAAAATAAAGCCTTTCTTCAGGTCACGATGTACGACTTTATTTTCCACTCGAGCGATATACGCAACGTTCGCCTGAACATCGGCGCTCGCTCGCTTCTGTAGTGCTTTGTTTACAAGCGTGAAAGATGAACCGATATGCCCGTCCTAAACTACGATATTTGACTCTTCGTAGAAAGAATCACGGCGCCATTCGGTTATGGTGTCTCGTATTTACAGATCGAGCGAGCGTTCTAGCGGGTTTCTTGCAGCAGTTACGCCTCAGTCTGCAACAGTCGCTCGCCGGTTATATACGCAAGTCGTTCGCGGTGACAGTTTTTAAATTTTTTTTAGTCATCAGTTTTTGTTTTGTGTGTGTGTGTGTGTGTGTGCGTGTGTGTGTATGTGTGCATGGTGGTGGTGGTGGTGGACGCGGCTGGGGTGAACTAGGCTGTCGACGATTACTCCGGGAAATTCTACGATTGCTCGAGCGTCACTCCGTCGGGCTCGGACACGGGCATCCCCCCCTTCCCCCAAATTAAGGTAAAAGCGAACGCGAACGCGAACGCGGGCGGCGCGGGCGGCGCGGGCGGCGCGGGCGGCGCGGGCGGCGCGGGCGGCGCGGGCGGCGGCGGCGGCGGCGGCGGGCCCTACCCCTAACGCGGTACACCTCCCCCGCGCGGACCCTACGCGACACCCCTCCCCCGCGCGGACCCTACGCGGCACCCCTCTCCCCCGCGGACCCTACAAAACACCCCTCCCCCGCGCGGACCCTACGCGGCACCCCTCCCCCGCGCGGACCCTACGCGGCACCCCTCCCCCGCGCGGACCCTACGCGACTCTAACGCGGCACCCCTCCCCCCCCCCCCGCGTCACGTCAACACCCCTCACCCTCCTTTGTAATATGAGACGCCGCCTGTGCCGTCGTCCACCTCGCCCTCGGTTACCCCCCCGCCCCTCACCCCCCCTCATTGCCCCATGGGTCGGAACCGGTATACTATCCCTACTAATATAAAATAGATAAGCCATTACAGTCCGAGCTTATATCTTAGAAGCTTATTATTATTTCTATATGTATAAACATAGTTATTTAAATCGGAATTAAATTGATTTAACCAGGGGGGTGGGGGAGAAGGGTTTTTACACAAAAAGCTGTGCTGTAAGTCTGACAATTATAGTCAACGCGCAGTATTCTAGGGTTTTGGGAGAGGGAAATATGTTTATACATATAGAAATAATAATAAGCCTCTAAGATCTAAGCTCGGACTGTAATGGCTTATCTATTTTATATTGATTGTATATCTGACGGTCTTTTTTACTTAATATTGTTATTTAATTTGATTCCATAGTTCAATGATAAATCATTTATCTAATTAACAACAAGTCGTTACATGCCTCTTTAAATCTTTTATACGCATTTAATCAGCTTTTGTATGTACATATATATCCGTATACATATATATTTTTTATTTATATGTTTTTGAAACAGACAGTAATGCTAAGCACTGTTTTACATTTGTATTTAAGTATCTACAGTATATTACAAAATTGCTGCGCAAACCTTGTATTATACTGTATAGATACTTGCATAATGCACGATTGCTTTTGACACGATTGTAAATACTGCTTTATCTGCAGTTATGAGAGAGAATAATGCTTTTGTGGCTACTTCATAATACTGTAATACTGTGGAAATTAACCCTCTAGAACTAGAGGGTATATAAGCTGTGCAAACTAATACAAATTTATGTATCTGCTCGGATAGTTGAGCTAGGGAATATGGTTTTCGCGGTATACGTGTGTAATGTATTAGGTATAGGTACATTTTATTTCAGCTAAACGACAGTAAATATACCGTATTCAGCACGCGGTTCTGAACCGTAAAGTTATTCGAGAATACTTATGCGAGATAACGGTGAGACAGCTTGTAACATCTGTTACGTAATTGGGGCGGAAAGTAGCCGTCTCTAAATTCATCAGTGGTTTTTTTTTAATGAATCAGTAATATTTATTTTGTCAAAAATGTGTACAGAATTTTGCGGGCACCTACTGTGTACAAGTCTTTGTCATATCGTTATCATACAGTTTTTATGTCAAAGAAATATCTTTTCTTATCGATTTTACGAACCGATATTTAGAAAATTATATACAAAACGAAGGGCAAAGTATGAGTCATAATTGGAAGCGGAGCAAGGATTGATTTAGACTGCATTAGCTTTAATCCAGTCTAGGTAAGAGACAACACGTGTGTAGACGGTAGGGTAGGTGGTGCTGGCGCAACCTTCCGCCCAGGATACCAATCCAACGAGTTTTCCACCGACAGTCAATGGGCCACCAGAGTCACCCTGGAAGAAGCAAGATGCCATTTTAAATTTGACGTCTAGATCATGTTTTGTGCATTTTTTTCACAGTTTTAAATTATTTGATTTTTAAGAGATCGCGGTTTATAAATTATTACTGTAAGAATCGATTTAAACTTTATTATTTAATAGATGGACCGATGCAATGGTAGTTGAAGTCTTGAGAAAAAACTTACGTGGCAAGATCCTTTCTGGACTGACGGGTCGTGCGCGCAAACTTGCGTGGGATGGACATTTAATCCCATATTTCTGTACATATACCTGCAGTAGGTTTGATCAGCGATCACGATGTTGACTCGTTGTAACTTAGTAGTGGTTGGTCCACCTTGCTGCAATTTCGCAATAATACTTATAACTGCTACTCGCAGAATGACACTAATTTTGTTCTTATTTAATTTATACTAGATATTATAATAATTAAATATGAATGAAAGCTATTTTTGCGTGTCCACACGTACCCACATGGAAGTTACAGATTAAATGATATTTAAAGTGACAAAAAACTCACCCAAAGTCTGCCCCATCCTGATACAACAGCTAAATCGTTGGCATTAACGACGTGTCCCTTTGTTGGGAGAGGAACGTGTCCGATGGTGACAGATTTTATGAAGGGAGTTTTTACCTGAGAGACAATTTTTACTTGAGATTTATATTTTTTAATTAGAAAAATAATATTAGAATAATTCTAATTTTCCTCGTGTGAAAAGATTTAAGGACGTTTACCGGTTATAATCGTAGCCAAAATTTTATACTCTAAATCGACGTGATAACATCCGAGTATATACGGTTACAGGCTGAAAACTTTTGGACAGTTCTGTCCCTCACACACAGAATAAGAGACTATTCTGTCATTTTTCTCCTGTAGTCGCTTCTTTACGTCGAATAATCGTGAAAAATCGAGGTCTATTTAATATTGTATTTCTAAATCTAAACGGTCAATAATTTCGAGTTTTCTTACTAGTATTCCTAAAGTGTCCTTCTACTATATATCCGTTTTTCATCACTTTCTATAGATTTGTTCTAATTATTAAAATTCAAAATACGAGATTTCCATCTGCTTTGTGTATCCAATACATGTAAAGAATACAATTTTTGATAGCGAATATCTCGACTTTGGAACGGGTGCGGTTCTTACAATTGAGGAGGTGTATAGATAACACTATTAATAGCATATGGTCCAAATTTTAAGCAAATACATAGAAAATCGATTTACCGGTGAAAGTCCTTAAGCCATACTTACTTTCAATAAAGCAATATCGTTAATCCAGGAATTATCGGGGTCATATTCGTCGTGCTTAATGATTTTTTCGACATCATGCTGCGATTTCGGGTCTGTTAGATTGATCGTTCCAGCAACAACTTTTATACCATTGGCGCTTTCTCTACATGAAATTTATAATTACTTAAATTTTTATCTAAATATATAATACAGTATATATGTCATATTTTTTACATTGGTAAAATAATATTTACACAAATGTACGCGTGAAAGAGTATATAGTAGAAAGATATATAAGACATATGAAATTACTTTATTAAAAGTAATAATGTTAAATTTACCTTTCAACGCAGTGAGCTGCTGTGATGACATAGTTATCGTTCAGGATCGCGCCGCCACAGAAGTGGAAGGAACCATGTTTAACTTGAAGAGAAACCTGTCAAAGTATCATAGCACTTTAATATCTGTGCATTAGTTTATGTAATATTTTCATGTACATTTTTGTACGTTTAATTATAATGAAAAGTATTTATATAGGAACACTTCATATATACTAGTTTATATATACATATCTTGGTATATATTCTGTTAATTTTTGTAATGAATTTGGTAACATATACCTGATATGGAATCTCGCCTGCTTTAGCATCCTCTCCATTCACGATTCTGGGATCAAAGAATGGAAGGACCCCAGCTGCAACGATAAGTTATTATTACTGTATGTAAAATGCAGCCGAAAAAACGCAATTTTTATAGAGATTTAAATTCTTACAAGTAATAGTTTGTTCTACAGATGTGTTTTAATAGCGATTTTTTTTATCTTTATAAATTAGCAATTTTTCAGCAAAGTTTTATTGAAAATTATAATGGACAGTTTTGCGATTATTTCCATTCGTGTATTTAATGATTGACAGATAAATCAAAGAAAATCATTTATTTGAATAATACGACACGGTAAAGTGGTTTTTCCCTCAAGATATTTCTAAGACATTAATTTTTTGTATTTACTTTTTTGAACGAATGATTGTCGGTCAATCCGAGAGAATTATTACTTACCATGAGAGAAAGCCAGAAGACTGAGGAGACACAGAACTCTCAACGCCATTGTCTGATCACTGATCGAATACTGATTTGAACTCGTCAACACCGTGAATTTATATGTACCTACTTGTTTCTAATTGCGTCGCCCCACTTCCATGTAAGTCGTCCAATAATCGTCAAATTTTTTTAAGTAATTAGATTAGATAGATTAGTTGCGATGTAATATATCGGAAATGATACGGATTGCAATGAGCAATCGTCTTGATAAGCAGGTGTCATTGCATTGAGAGAAAAATCTAGCGGAAAATTTGTTTGAAAAGTAACAAACAGATATTACCGATACGAAACGGATATTTTCGATCGAAATAAAAATCCAATCAAGTTACTTTTAAAGTTACTTTCGGATAGGATATATCATTGATCGGACATTATTTTGGTCTTGATTGATTTTTTATTCGAAAATATCCGTTTCGGATCGGTAATACCCATTTGTTACTTTTCTGACGGATTCTCCGCTGGATTTTTCTTTCAGTGCGTGGAATTTTAATCTCTCAAGATGTTCCTTTAATTCAGTTCATCGCGGTTTCATATATATATATATTAGTTGATTTTATTTTTTGTAACACAAAACTTATGTTCTGCACAATTAATCGAATGATTATCGACGATATTTTTGCTAGATTTAATATAATTTTTTAAACTTGATCCCATTCTTGATTAATTTTCATAAATTATAGAAGTTTACTATTTTTCTGTTATTTTTACTAAAGTATATTAACTTATTCGCGATCTAAAACCTATAGTATTTTGCAGTTATTTCGAGAAAGCTCCAATAAAATTGAGTTGTTATGATGACTTATCCCAAGATCGCTTTGGCAGTCCAAAAGAAGAAATGAAGGGGAAGTCGTAAGATGTGTACGAAGAAGAAAAGAGAGAGAGAAGATGGAAGGAAAAGGAGTATAGCGCGACGATGCTGAATTGATCGCAAATCAAAAGGGCTACGTTCTGTCGCAGTTTCTCGGTGGCTTCGTCGAGATACTTTTTGAAAGAATTTTTCCTATATACTGCGTGACATTTCTATTTGTTCATTTTAGGATGCAGATTTAATAAATGATTTAACTGATTGTGAGATCACGGCTCTGTGAATGAATGCCGATTTGAATTATTTAGAATATTTTCGTAGTACAAAATTATTTAATTTGATTCCATAGTTCAGTGATAAATCATTTATCTAATTAACGACAAGTCGTTATATGCCTCTTTAAATCTTTTATACACATTTAATTAGTTTTTGTATGTATATATCCGTATACATACATATTTTCTATTTAGATATTTTCTAATATTTTATATTTATATGTTTTTAAAACAGACAGTAATGCTAATTGTAAACGCTGTCTTACTTGCATTGAAGTATATACAGTATATTACAAAGTTGCATGATTGTTTTTGACATGATTGTAAATACTGCTTTATGCGCAGTTATGAGAAAGAATAATGCTTTTGTGGCTACTTCATAATACTGTAATACTGTGGAAATTAACCCTCTAGAACTAGAGGGTATATAAGCTGTGCAAACTATATAAGTTTATGTATCTGCTCGGATAGTTGAGCTAGGGAATATGGTTTTCGCGGTATACGCGTGTATATATTATACATCTTATTTCGGCCAAGCGACAGTAAATATACCGTATTCAGCACGCGGTTCTGAACCGTAAAGTTATTATTCGAGAATATTTTTGCAAGATGGTTTATAACATTCGGTAAGACAGTTTGTAACATCTATTATGTAACTGGAGCAAAAAGTAGCCATCCGTCTGAGCGCGACAAATTAATTTCTGAGAGTTTAACTGCGGGTGAATATATCGAACTATATTATGCTAACAAAATCGTGAAATTATCAGGTTTTTGCACAAATAGCGAGACTTACTTCTATCAGATTACCGAGGATATGTTTAAAATAAAAAGGGTAAAATGCACACTGATGGAGTTCACTTAATAGTACTTTCCAGTGAAAATGAGCAATTATCAGGCCTTTTTACGCAGTAAAACAAAATGGGGAGCGATGTTGGAGCCTATCACTCTCAGAAGAACGGCGAAAGCAGAAATAAAATTTCTTTAGCAATGTAAATACGGTGGCAGAATAGAATTCGGTATGAACAATCTGCGTTCGAGCTTTCTTGTTGAGTAGCAGCCGCCTCATTGCAGTTGCAGCTCGTCTTGTTCTTATTCGGAAAGTTTCTAACGTTTGCTATTAGTTACGCTTCGTAGGGGAAAAAGAAACAAATGTAATAAGTTCTTCTATATTTTTATAACGTTTCTCGGGGTTGGTGCTTGCGGAAAGTTCCTCTTTCGTTTTCGATTGTCTTTTCCTCATCCGTAAATCTTGAGGACGTGTGCGCTCGGTTTTTTGAAGAGACGTTTCTTTTCTACAATTATGAAATCGCTATAAAGAAAGTAATAAGAATACGTTTACGGAGCTACTGATGACACGATTAACGAATATCTTTTATCTACGATCACGTTTTACTGAATACAGAATTGCTGATATGATCATGACTGTTAATTACGGCTAAAACGTGCGCATCGATCGTTTTCGCTCTGCCATATGTCATCGGAAATAAGAGCAATACGTGAGGACCGCGCGGTCATGGTTGATTTTGCGACAGCCGAGTTTTATTTGACCTCTTGCGCTATCCAAGCTGTATATCGAAATCCCTCTGAATTCGATTCGTGATAAGTGATGGACGACACTTGTCGCGCGATAATTCTGTGCCGCGGCCTTTTCGGGCGGGCTCAATTCATGAGTGGGTTTCCTTGAATGAACCAGTAACATATATTTCGTCAAAAATGTGTACAGATTTTTTAGGGCACCTAACTATGTACAATCCTATGTCACATCGTTATCATGCAGTTTTCACATCGAAGAAATATCTTTTTTTATCAGTTTTAAGAACCGATATTTGGAAAATTATACAGAACGAAGGACAAAGTACGAGTCATAGTTAGAAGCAAAGTAGAGATTGGTTTAGACTGCATTAGCTGTAATCCAATCCAGGTAAGAGACAACACGTGTGTAGACGGTAGGGTAGGAGGTGCTGGCGCAACCATTCGCCCAGGATACCAATCCAACGAGTTTTCCACCGACAGTCAATGGGCCACCAGAGTCACCCTGGAAGAAGCAAGATGCCATTTTAAATTTTACCGATTTCGGGTCTAGATCATGTTTTATGCATTTTCGTCACAGTTTTAAATTATTTGATCCTTAAGAGATCGCGGTTTATATATTATTACTGTGAGAACTAAAAAACCGATTTAAATGTTATTATTAAATAGATGGACCGATGCAATGGTAGGTAAGATCTTGAGAAAAACTTACGTGGCAAGATCCTCTCTCGACTGACGGGTCGTACGCGCAAATTTGCGTGGGATGGATGTCTATTCCTATATTGTTGTATATAGACTTGCATTGGGCATGACTAGCCATCCGGATATTGACTCGTTGTAACTTAGGAGTCATTGGTCCACCTTGCTGCAATTTTGCAATAATATTTGTAACTGCTACTCGCGAAATAACACTTATTTTTTTCTTATTCTTTCTATACTAGATATTATAATAACTAAATATGAATAATCGCTATTTCCGCGTGTCCACACGTTTCCACATGGAAGTTACAGATTAAATGATATTTAAAATCACAAACAACTCACCCGGACTCTGCCCCATCCTGACACAACGGCTGAATCGTTGGTATTAACGACGTGTCCCTTTGGTGGCAGAGGAACGTGTCCAACGGTGGCAGATTTTTTGAAGGGAGTTTTTACCTGAAAGACAATTTTTACTTAAGATCAATAATTTTTAATTAGACGAAAAATTAGAATAATCTAAATTTTTCCTTATGTGAAAAGAAATTTTAAGCCATGCTCACCTTCAATAAAGCAATGTCGTTAATCCAGGAACTATCGTTATATTGGCCGTGCACAATGATATTTGCGACATCATGCCGCGCGTTCGGGTGATCATTTCCTAGATTGATAATTGAAGCAACAACTCTTGTGCTATCGGGGTTTCGGCTACGAAAATACGAAATTTGTAATTGCTTAAATATTTATTTAAATATATAATACAGTGAATGTGTCATATTTCCTACATTGGTAAAATAATATTTACACGAATGTACGTGGAAAAGTTTATAGTAGTAAAATATATTAGCGTGATACATATGAAATTACTTTATTAAAAAAGCAATAATAATAAATTTACCCAGTAACGCAGTGAGCTGCCGTGATGACATAGTTATCGTTCAGGATCGCGCCGCCACAGAAGTGGAAGGAACCATGTTTATCTTGAAGAGAAACCTGTGAAAATATCACAGCACTCTAATATCTGCGCATTTGTTCATGTAATACTTTCATGTACATTTTTATGCGTTTAATTATAATGAAAAGTATTTATATATGAACATATACATATACTAGTTTATATGTACTTAGGTATTCTGTTAATTTTTCTAATGAATTTGGTAACATGTACCTGATATGGAATCTCGCCTTCTTTAGCATCCTCTCCATTCACGATCCTGGGATCAAAGAATGGAAGGACCCCGGCTGCAGCGATAAGTTATTATTACTAAATGTAAAATGTAGCCGAAAAAACGCAATTTTTAAAGAGATTTAAATTATAAAAAGTAATAGTTTGTTCTTTAGTTATGTTTTAATAGCGATTTTTTTTAGATTTTTTGGATCAGCAATTTTTCAGCAGTTTAATTGAAAATTATAAAGAACAGTTTTGTGATTATTTCCATTTGTGTATTTAATTATTGACAGATAAATCAAAGAAAATTATTTATTTGAATAATACGACAGAGTAAAGCGGTTTTTCCCCAAGATATTTCTAAGATGGTGTTACCTAAATTTTTATTCTCTTGAAAGAATGATTATCGGTCAATCCGAGAGGATTATTACCCACCATTGGAGAAAGCCAAAAGGCTGAGGAGGCACAGAACTCTCAACGCCATTGTCTGATGACTGACCGAAGACTGGTTTGAACTCATCGACACATCGCGAATTTATATGAACCTGTTTCTAATTGCGTCGCCCCACTTCCGTGCAAGTAGTCCAACAATTAGATAGATTAGTTGCGCGAAGTTGTATATCGGAGATGTCGTACTGATACGGATTGCAATGATCAATCGTCTTGATAAGCACGTGTCACTGCACTGAGAGAAAAATCTAGCGGAAAATCCGTTTGAAAAGTAACAAACAGATATTATCGATCCGAAACGGATATTTTTGATTGGAATAAAAAACCAATCAATGATAATTTGATTCGAAAGTAACTTTCAGATCGGTTATCATTGTTCGGTCATTACTTTGGTCTTGATTGGTTTTTTATTCCGATCGAAAATATCCGTTTCGGATCGGTAATATCCGTTTGTTACTTTTCGAACGGGTTCTCCGCTGAATTTTTTTCTCAGGGTGGAATTTTGATCTCTCAAAACGTTCCCTTAATTCAGTTCATCGCGGTTTCATATATACAGGGTGTCATTTCAATCTATAAACGCTAATATCTCGAAAAATATGGGATACGGAAAAATGTTTCAGACAAAAGTTGTATGGTCTAAAGGGGGACATAAGATGGTGGCAATGATTTGACTTTGGATGGTCGTTTGAAGCTCACGTGAACGCCACCTTCAATTTCTTAAATAGAAACCCCTATTGTTTGAAAGGGCATAAAATAAGAAAAATTTTGGCGCAAACCAGAGGTCGATACGTTGACCCGTTCGGGAGTTATTTAGCGTCAAAAATTGACTTTTTCCAACTTTAACTTTAAATAACTCCTGAACGGATCAACGTATCGACCTCTGATTTGCGCCAAAATTTTTCTTATTTTATGCCCTTTCAAACGATATATTACAATATAGGGGGTTCTATTTAAGAAATTGAAGGTGACGTTCACGTGAGCTTCAAACGACCATCCAAAGTCAAATTATTGCCACCATCTTATGTTCCCCTTTAGACCATACAACTTTTGTCTGAAACATTTTTCCGTATCTTCCATATTTTTCGAGATATTAGCGTTTATAGATTGAAAATGTATATATTAGTTGATTTTATTTTTTGTAACACAAAACTTATGTTCTGCACAATTAATCGAATGATTATCAAGGATATTTTTGCTAGATTTAATATAATTTTGTAAACTTGATCCTATTCTTGATTAATTTTCATAAATTATAGAAATTTACTATTTTTCTGTTATTTTACTAAAGTATATTAATTTATTCGCGAGCTAAAACCTACGGTTTCGCAGTTATTTCGATAAAGCTCCAATAAAATTGAGTTGTCACGACAACTTATCTCAAGATCGCTTTGTCGGTCCAAAAGAAGAAATGAAGGGGAAGTCGTAAAATGTGTACGAAGAAGAAAAGAGAGAGAGCAGATGGAAGGAAAAGGAGTATAGCGCGACGATGCTGAATTGATCGCAAATCAAAAGGGCTACGTTCTGTTGCAGTTTCTCGGTGGCTTCGTCGAGATACTTTTTGAAAGAATTTTTCCTATATACTGCGTGACGTTTCTATTCGTTCATTTTAGGATGCAGATTTAATAAATGATTTAACTGATTGTGAGATCACGGCTCTGTGAATGAATGCCGATTTGAATTATTTAAAATATTTTCGTAGTACAAAATTATTTAATTTGATTCCATAGTTCAGTGATAAATCATTTATCTAATTAACGACAAGTCGTTATATGCTTCTTTAAATCTTTTGTACACATTTAATCAGTTTTCGTATGTATATATCCGTATACATACATATTTTCTATTTAGATATTTTCTAATATTTTATATTTATATGTTTTTAAAACAGACAGTAATGCTAAGCGCTGTCTTACTTGTATTCAAGTATCTACTGTATATTACAAAGTTGCTGCGCAAATGCACGATTGCTTTTGACACGATTTTAAATACTGCTTTATCCGCAGTTATGAGAGAGAATAATGCTTTTGTGGCTACTTCATAATACTGTAGAAGTGTAGAAATTAATCCTCTAGAACTAGGGGGTATACAAGCTCTGCAAACTATACAAGTTTATGTATCCGCTCGGATATAGTTAAGCTTAGGGAATATGGTCTTCGCGGTATACGTGTGTATATATTATAAATCTTATTTCGGCCAAGCGACAGTAAATATGTACCGTACTCAGCATGCGGTTCTGAACCGTAAAGTTGTTCGAGAATATTTATGCGAGATACGGAGAGACTGCAGCTTATGACATCTGTTATACGTAACTGGGGTGAAAGTAGCCGTCCATCTCTGTGCGCGACAAATTAATTTCTGAGAGTTTAACTGCAGGTGAAAATATCGAACTACAATTATAATAACAAAATCGTGAAATTATCGGGTTTTTGCACAAATAGCGAGACTTACCTCTATCAGATTACTGAGAATATTTTTAAAATAAAAAGGGTAAAAGGCACACTGAGGGAGTTGCACTTAATAATAATTTCCGCCAGAAATAAGCAACTATCAGGCCTTTTTATGCAGTAAAACAAAATGGAGAACGATGTTGGACCCTATCACTCTCGGAAGAACGGCGGAAGCAGAAATAAAATTTTATTAGCAATGTAAATACGGTTGCAGAATAGAATTCGATATGAGCAATCCGCGCGGCGCTTTCTTGTTGAGTAGCAGCCGCCTCATTGCAGTTGCAGCTCGTCTTGTTCTTATTCGGAAAGAGTCTAACGTTTGCTATTAGTTATACTTCTTAGGAAAAAAAAACAAATGTAATAACTTCGTCTATATTTTTATACCGTTTCTCTCTTTCTCGGTGTTGCAGCTTGCAGAAAGTTTCTCGTTCGTTTCCGATTGTCTTTTCCTCATACGTAAATCTTGAGGACCTGTGCGCCTGGTTTTTCGAAGAGACGTCGCGTATCACCTTCTATTTTCTTTTTCACAATTATAAAGTCGCTAAACGTCATGAAGAAAGTAATAAGAATACGCTTACGGAGCTAGTATACTGATGACACGATTAACGAATATTTTTTATCCACGATCACGTTATACTGAATAGAGAATTGCCGATATGATCATGACTGTCAATTACGGTTAAAACGTACGCATCAATCGTTTCCGCTCTGCCAAGTGTCATCGGAAATAAGAGCAACATGTGAGCGCCGCGCGGTCACGATGTATTGATTTCGCGACAGGGCAGAGTTCCATTCGACCTCTTGCGCTATCCAATAGCTCTATATCGAAATCCCTCTGGATTCGATTCGTGATAAGTGATGGATGGCAATTGTCGCGCGACAATTCTTGCCGCGGTCTTTTCGGACAGGCTAAAATTTATTAGTGGGTTTTCCTTGAATGAATCAGTAATATTTATTTCGTCAAAAATGTGTACATAATTTTGAGGGCACATACTATGTACAACCCTATGTCACATCGTTATTATACAGTTTTTACATCGCAGAAATATCTTCTTTTATCGGTTTTAAGAACTGATATTTAGAAAATTATACAGAACGAAGGACAAAGTACGAGTCATAGTTGGAAGCGGAGCAGGGATTGGTTTAGACTGCGTTAGCTTTAATCCAGTCCAGGTAAGAGACAACACGTGTGTAGACGGTGGGGTAGGAGGTGCTGGCGCAACCATTCGCCCAGGATACCAATCCAACGAGTTTTCCACCGACAGTCAATGGGCCACCAGAGTCACCCTGGAAGAATCAAGATGCCATTTTTTTGACGTCTAGATCATGTTTTGTGCATTTTCGCCACAGTTTTATTTTCTTTAAAAGATCGCGGTTTATTTTTTTCTGTAGGAACAGAGTTAAATTTTATTATTAAATAGATGAACCGATGCAATGGTAGTTGAAGTTTTGAGAAATACTTACGTGGCAAGATCCTTTCTGGACTGACGGGTCGTACGCGCAAATTTGCGTGGGATGGACATTTAATCCCATATTTCTGTACTTAGACCTGCAGTAGGTTTGATCAGCGATCACGATGTTGACTCGTTGTAACTTAGTAGTGGTTGGACCACCTTGCTGCAATTTCCCAATTAAATTTATAACTGCTACACGCGGAATGACACTATTTTTTTTCTAGAGATATTTTAATAATTAAATATGAATAATCACTACTTCCGCGTTTTCACACGTTTTCATATATAAGTTACAAATTAAATGATATTTAAAATGACAAAAACTCACCCAAAGTCTGCCCCATCCTGATACAACAGCTACATCGTTTTCTTCAACGACGTGTCCTTTTGGTGGCAGAGGAACATGTCCAAGGGTGACAGATGTTTTGAAGGGGATTTTTACCTGAAAGACAATTTTTACTAAAGATTTGTAATTTTTAATTAGAAAGAATTAGAATAATCCTAATTTTTCCTCGCGTGAAAAGAAAATTTAAGTCATACTTACTTTCAATAAAGCAATATCGTTAATCCAGGAATTAGCGGAATTATATTGTCTGTGCACAATGATCCTTGAGACATCATGCTGCGATTTCGGGTCGTTTAGATTGATCGTTGCAGCAACAACTTTTATGCTACTGGCTCTTTTGCTATACAACACGAAATTTATAATTGCTCAAATTTTTATTTAAATATATAATACAGTGACATGTATCATATTTCTTACATTGGTAAAATAATATTTACACGAATGTATGCGTGAAAAAGTTTATAGTAGAAAAATATATTAGCGTGATTTATATGAAAGTACTTTATTAAAAATCATAATAATAATTTTACCTATCAACGCAGTGAGCTGCCGTGATGACATAGTTATCGTTCAGGATTGAGCCGCCACAGAAGTGGAAGTCAGAATTTTTATCTTGAAGAGAAACCTGTGAAAGTATCATAGCACTCTAATATCTGTGCATTTGTTTATGTAATATTTTCATGTACATTTTTATACGTTTAATTATAATGAAAAGTATTTATATAAGAACACTTCTCATATATACTAGTTTATATATACATATCTTGGTATATATTCTGTTAATTTTTGTAATAAATTTGGTAACATATACCTGATATGGAATCTCGCCTGCTTTAGCATCCTCTCCATTCACGATCCTGGGATCAAAGAATAAAAGGACCCCAGCTGCAACGATGTGTTATTATTACTATATGTGAAATTTAGCCGAAGAAACGAAATTTTTATAGAGATTTAAATTATAGCAAGTAATAGTTTGTTCCTCGGATGTGTTTTAATAGCGATTTATTTTGGATCTTTTTGAATTAGCAATTTTTTAGCAAGGTTTTATTAAAAATTATAAAGAACAGTCTTGTGATTATTTCTATTGGTGTATAGGTATTTAAAAGATTGACAAATAAATAAGTAAAATTATTTATTTGAATAATACGACACAGTAAAGTGGGTTTTTCCTCAAGATTTTTCTAAGAGAGTTACATTAATTTGTATTCACTTGAACGAATTATTATCGGTCAGTTCGAAAGGATTATAACTCACCATGGGAGAAAGCCAGAAGGCTGAGGAGACACAGAACTCTCAACGCCATTGTCTGATCACTGACCGAAGCCTGATTTGAACTCGTCGACACCGCGAATTTATATGTACCTGTTTCTAAATTCGTCGCCCCACTTTCGTGTAAGTAGTCCAATAATCGTCAGGTTTTCTTAAGAAATTAGATTAGATAGATAAGTTGCGAAGTAGTATATCGGAGATGTCGTACTGATACGGATTGCGATGACCAATCGTCTCGATAAGCCCGTGATACCGTGTCACTAGAATTTTAATCTCTTAAAATGTTCTCTTAATTTAGTTTATCGCGGTTTTATATATATTAGTTGATTTTGTTTTTTGTTACACAAAACTTATATTCTGCGATTAATCGAATGATTATCAAGGATGTCTTTGTTAGATTTAATATAATTTTATATACTCGCTTGTTGATCGGCTGACCGCGGCCACCAATCAAAACCGAGAGTGTTGGGCCCGCAGCTGAATCCGTGTGCATCCGTGTGGTGTATGTACGTGTGCAAAGTAACAGATACACATGTTTACAAAAGGTCAGTTGCGGGCTCAATAGGAACCATGGAGGGGGTAACGGTTGCGATTTTCTTATTATTTAGGTCTCTAATCTTTTCCTCAGCCGTAAATCTTGAGGACGTGTGCGCCTGGTTTTTCGAAGAGACGTTTTTTTTCCACAATTATAATTATAAATAAAGTCGCTAGACGTCATAAAGGCAATAATAAGAATACGCTTACAGAGCTACTGATGACACGATTAACGAATATCTTTTATCTACGATTACTTTTTACTGAATAAAATTGCCGATATGATCACGACTGTCAATTACGGTTAAAACGTGCGCATCGATCGTTTCCGCTCTGCCAAATGTCATCGGAAATAAGAGCAATACGTGAGGACCGCGCGGTCATGGTGTTTTGATTTTGCGACAGAGCCGAGTTTTATTTGACCTCTTGCGCTATCCAAGCTCTATATCAAAATCCCTCTGAATTCGATTCGTGATAAGTGATGGACGACACTTGTCGCGCGATAATTCTGTGCCGCGGGCTTTTCGGGCGGGCTCAATTTATGAGTGGGTTTCCTTGAATGAACCAGTAACATATATTTCGTCAAAAATGTGTACAGATTTTTAATGGCACTTAACTATGTACAATCCTCTGTCACATCGTTATCATGCAGTTTTCACATCGAAGAAATATCTTTTTTTATCAGTTTTAAGAACCGATATTTGGAAAATTATACAGAACGAAGAACAGAGTACGAGTCATAGTTAGAAGCAAAGTAGAGATTGGTTTAGACTGCATTAGCTGTAATCCAATCCAGGTAAGAGACAACACGTGTGTAGATGGTAGGGTAGGTTTTGCTGGCGCAACCATTTGCCCAGGATACCAATCCAACGAGTTTTCCACCGACAGTCAATGGGCCACCAGAGTCACCCTGGAAGAAGCAAGGTGCCATTTATATTTGACGTCTGGATCATCTTTTGTGCATTTTTTTCACAGTTTTAAATTATTTGATCTTTAAAAGATCGCGGTTTATAAATTCTATTATTCTAAGAACCGATTTAAACCTTATTATTATATAGATGGACCGATGCAATGGTAGTTGGTCTTGAGAAAAACTTACGTGGCAAGATCCTTTTTCGACTGACGGGTCGTACGCGCAAACTTGCGTGGGATGGATGTTTATTCCTATATTGTTGTATATAGACTTGCATTGGGCATGACCAGCCATCCGGATATTGACTCGTTGTAACTTAGGAGTCATTGGTCCACCTTGCTGCAATTTTGCAATAATATTTGTAACTGCTACTCGCGAAATGACACTTATTTTTTTCTTATTCTTTCTATACTAGATATTATAATAATTAAATATGAATAATCGCTATTTCCGCGTGTTCACACGTTTCCACATGGAAGTTACAGATTAAATGATATTTAAAATGACAAAAAACTCACCCGGACTCTGCCCCATCCTGACACAACGGCTAAATCGTTGGCATTAACGATGTGTCCCTTTGGTGGCAGAGAAACGTGTCCAACAGTGGCAGATTTTTTGAAGGGAGTTTTTACTTGAAAGACAATTTGGTAATTATGCATATTAAGACCCCACTCGCCAATGACCTTGACCTTGACGTATGTTGTCAAGGTCACCCTCCTGAGTGACCTTCAGAAGGTTTTAGCCGGCGGTCATTGTTTATTAAAAAGTTATAAACAAAAAAGTTTGAAAAATATAGCAGTTATTTTGAGTATTGAAAAGCATAAACGACCTTGACCTTGACATATGTTGTCAAGGTCACTCTCCTGAGTGACCTTCAGAAGGTTTTAGCTGGCGGTCATTGTTTATTAAAAAGTTAAAAACAAAAAAACTTTGATGGGGAGGTATTTAAAGCAGTGAATTGTTGGTATATTGAAAGGAAAGTTATTTGAAGCAGAGAATAGTTGATATATTGAAAAGTATATACACTATTTTATGTATATTAGAAAGCGTGAATACAAGTATTCTCTACTTTAATCATGGCAAAAGCATGTTAAATCTTTGTTAAAGCAGATAATAGTTGGTTATTGACAAAACCTATAGGTTAGTAACGCGCTTTACAAGTATGTGCTTTCTAAGTTGAAGCACATACAAAGCACATACTTATAAAGCGCGCCACTAATCTATAGGTTAGTGACGCGCTTTACAAGAATGTGCTTTGTAAGTTGAAGCACATACAAAGCACACACTTGTAAAGCGCCCCACTAATCTATAGGTTAGTGACGCGCTTTACAAGTATGTGCTTTGTAAGTTGAAGCACATACTCTCTATTCTCTGCTTTAACTTTTCTTTCAATATACCAACAATTCGCTACTTTAACTAACTTTCCTTCGTTCATACATGTACTATTTCCACATAAATATTAGTCATTTATGTCTATTAAAACTCAAAATAACTGTTATATTTTCAATTCTTTTTTGTTAATAACTTTTTAGTAAACAATGACCGCCGGCTAAAACCTTCTGAAGGTCACTCAGGAGGGTGACCTTGACAACATATGTCAAGGTCAAGGTCATTTGCGAGTGGGGTCTTAATATGCATAATTACCGACAATTTTTACTTGAGATCAATAATTTTTAATTAGAAGAAAAATTAGAATAATCAAAATTTTTCCTCGTGTAAAAAGAAATTTTAAGCCATGCTCACTTTCAATAAAGCAATGTCGTTAATCCTGGAATTATCGGCGTTATATTGGCCGTGCACAATGATATTTGCGACATCATGCCGCGCGTTCGGGTGATCATTTCTTAGATTGACAATTGAAGCAACAACTCTTGTGTTATCGAGGTTTCGGCTACGAAAATACGAAATTTGTAATTGCTTAAATTTTTGTCTAAATATATAATACAGTGAATGTGTTATATTTCCTACATTGGTAAAATAATATTTACACGAATGTACGTGGAAAAGTTTATAGTAGTAAAATATATTAGCGTGATACATATGAAATTACTTTATTAAAACAATTATAATAAATTTACTTTTCAACGCAGTGAGCTGCCGTGATGACATAGTTATCGTTCAGGATCGCGCCGCCACAGAAGTGGAAGGAACCATGTTTATCTTGAAGAGAAACCTGTGAAAATATCACAGCACTCTAATATCTGCGCATTTGTTCATGTAATATTTTCATGTACATTTTCATGCGTTTAGTTATAATGAAAAGTATTTATATATGAACATATACATATACTAGTTTATATGTACTTAGGTATTCTGTTAATTTTTCTAATGAATTTGGTAACATGTACCTGATATGGAATCTCGCCTTCTTTAGCATCCTCTCCATTCACAATCCTGGGATCAAAGAATGGAAGGACCCCAGCTGCAGCGATAAGTTATTATTACTAAATGTAAAATGTAGCCGAAAAAACGCAATTTTTAAAGAGATTTAAATTATAACAAGTAATAGTTTGTTCCTTAGATATGTGTTTTAATAGCGATTTTTTTAGATCCTTGTGAATAACTCGGTGAAAAAAAATCGCACAACGATCAACAAAATCGCAAATAAAAGGCAAAGATTCACTCTTTTAAAAGCTGTAAACTACATTTGTATGCGATTTTTAATTTACGCCATGAAACTTTGTAAACTTTGTAAAATATTTTGGACGGATCTCCATTTATACCCGTGTAACTTTGTAAGGAAATCAGTAAAATTATTTTCTAATAATCAACCTAAAAAGTAGAGACTTCAAGCTTTAAAATGCTTTTTGGAACATCTAATTACGACCATTTTTGACAAAGTTATGCTCTTATGAAATTTGCCTATTTTTCGAGGACAGAATAGGCGATCCTCTAATTTTCTGGCGGAGTGTATTTAAGACCGTCTTAAGTACAATCTTATGATGTCATGAACCAATCACAGAGCCGTATTAGCGTCTTAAGACATTACTTAAGACGGTCTTGAAATAAGATCCGACTATAAAAAAAGTAAAAGTTTCTGTCTGTAAGAGACATCTCATGTCTGTAAGAAATTCTATGTCTGTAAGAGACTACCCGCCGCACGCGGTGCAATGCCGTAGCTGAGGTAATTACAAACGGGTTTTGCTTCTTGTTTAAAATTATAATTTATGTTGATAATCTATAAATATTAATTATTGTAGTTTAGAGTAACTTTGGGATTTAAAGTAACCAAATAACTGGAGTATCATTTAAAATAAAGACTTCTATAGTTGATAAATAATTGTTGGCTTTATTTAACTTTTCCCTTAGATGTTCGCAATTCTTCCTCTCTCCCCTACCTTTAAAATTATTTTCGTTAATAAATTTATTGTGGAATAAGGAAGCAAAAGTTATTTTCTTAAAAACTTTTTACTTTTTTACACATCAAAAAACCAATTATAGAAAAACAGAAACAATCTATAAAACGAAAAACGCTATATACACGGAAGTATTATAATTTTATTGGTTTTAAGTAACAAACATCTATAAATTTCAAATTCTATGCACAAATGTCTGCAAAGAAGCGAAAAGTTTCCGGGGCGAAGCCCGGGTAACCAGCTAGTATATTTATATATGTTTTTATATATTTTTATATAAAAAATTTTTTACCGAAAAATAATATCAAGAAATATATACATTACCGTTAGAAATAGTGATTTCGATATTTGTCCATAATTTGGAAATTTGGGCGGTCCTATTATGTCAGAGGCAGTATAAAATATACTAAGATTCTGGTGATTCCTAGCGACAGATCTCTTTTTCACAAATTGATAGACAAAGTCAACACTATCTTTTTCTCCTACGGATACTTTGCCGACATAGGGATACCGATTACAACTCTCGCAATATAAAGGTTGATTATGGAATGTCATATTTTCTCCCTGAAAAAAGACAAAAAATATGGAGAATAATAATCCTTACTTTTGTAGCATACATGCTAAAATGCATTATAATATTATATTTATAATTATAGAGTGTAAAAATTATACATATAATCCAAGTTTAATTTGCTTTTATTTATATTGCTAGTATTGAAATTTTTGTCTGCATGTGTACGTGACGTAAACTACAGATTTTTAGTACTAACAATGAATACTAGAACGCAGTCCTTGTAGAAAAAAATTTTAATTAACAAAACAAATCTTGTTATACAGAGAATATTCTATTAACAAATTGTACTTCTGTTATGAAATATTATGTACATACATAAAATTTAAAATATGTCAGTCAAACTTAAAAATTTCTTTACTATTGCGTTATTCTTTTATCTAACAGAATAAATTGTTAAAAAATAATTATTGTATATTTTTTAGATTTTGTCTTATATTTTTTACATTTCTTATTTTTTATAAAATAAATAATTCTTAATATTTTTAGCTAACAATAAGTGTAATAAATTATGCACATTAAATATATATATTTACTAGACACCACATACGCGCGCTTCGCGCGCGCTATTTAGCCTTGATACACACAACTGTCAAAATAAAAAATGGCAGTCACTCACGAAGTAAGCACAATGAAAGAACCAATCGGCATTGCGGAAAAGAAGCAACAATAAATTGATTTAACAATAAATTGATTTTACACGCAATTTTACGAGAGAATATATGTTTTTATATGAAAATTTTTTTACCAGGTTCTGTTTCTTATAAAAAAGAAACTTTCTCTTTATATACTCTTAAAAGGATTTTTAATCCATGCAGATCATTAGTCCTTAAACATTCTTTTAAACAGGGAATCCACCTCTTAATCAAAGTATATGTATGCTGGACGAAGGTTGGACCGGGTTTGAACCACGGACCTTTCAGTTAGTTCACAAGCGTCTTAATTCCATTGAGAAAAATTCGCTGGCACTCAGTACCTCCTAGTTTTCGAGTTTTTTGTCGGGATTACACGAAGCGCCACCAGTTTTAGCTGGTTTTGCACTCTCAATGGTATATGTCTAATAAACTCAGTTTTAAGAAAAAAGCGGGAAACGAGTAACGATTTAACAAAAGTGAAGTTTAACAAAAGTCTGTGTTATAGTGCAGAGAAATCCTAATTGTAATTAAAAACTTACTAACCATACAAAAATGTGAAAATGTAATTTTCTGCAGAAATTCGCTTACCACCATGATCATCTTCTCTGCAATACGCTATATATATATGTTGTTATTATACAAATTTTTTTAACATGGAACAAGTATATTTTCACAACACTCGCACGGAAAGTTCGACTTTCTGTGTCTGTAGAGCGGAGCAAAAGTGGCCAATTTTTCGCCAGGGCTTGCTTTCCTCCCTAGGGAAGAAAATTGATGACGTAGCGGGGGGGAAGTGATCACTTTCTCCTGTAGGAAAGAAAGTTGCTACTTTCTCCACCGTATAGCGGGGGAAAATGATCACTTTCTCCCATAGAGAGGAAAGTTGCTACTTTCTCCCCCGTATAGAGGGCGGAACGTAAGATAGCAGACCTAACTCCGCTTACGCGCGCGCTTAGCCCTATTCTGTAACTCTAACGACAGTATCGTCATCGTAAGGGTGAGATTTCATTTGTGCGATTTGTAGTGCGATAAAATTTTCGGACGTTCCGATTGGCGCACGCAGCTGTCCGTGTTACTGACACAACCTTAACAGCCAATCGGGAAATGATTATTACAACTTCAAAAATTACTTGTATTAAAACTATCGATTTGAAATTATGTTTTTTCTTAATAATATTACTAAATAATAAGGTAACTAATTGTACCTAATATTCACATAATACCTTTAAATAAAATCCCAAATTGTCAATCAGATTTAGGGTCACTTCGACCAATGTCGCGAGTCGCGATTAATTTTAATCGATCGACGATTAACTTAAGCAGCAATTTCGTCAACAGCAAGACTTATAACTAATATGTCGCATTTTTTTATTTTTTAACCTATCTCTTCGTGATTTACCACTTTGTGAATAAAAGTTGCTTTTAATATAACAAATCTTTTTTAATCTTTTTAAATTATCAATTAAAATTAATTGGAGTTGATCGAAGTGACCCTAGTGCATAAATTAAAATTACTTATTTTTTTTTTAAATTTTATTTTATTCAAATTTTAGTTTTGTAATGTGGAAAGCTTTACCCCCCCCCCCACACCCCCCCCACCGGGACTTTGCCCCTGAACCCCACCGGGGCTTCGCTTCTGGACCACGCATCCCACTCTTTTTCTCTTTTTATTTAATGATACGCGCGTACAAATTGTATTAATCGAATACTAATCGCTCTACAAACATTACAAAGTCGAACATTTCAATAAAAGTGTTATGAAAAATATCGTGTGCACCACGGGGAGAAAACATTTTCAAACTCGTGTGATTACCGCTTTCGCCTTCGGATCGGACGGCAAACTTCACACTCGTCTGAAAAATGTAGCTTTCTCTCCTAGGTGTACAATGTACTATTCTTTGCAATAGAAAATTACGCCAAAACTGACGAAAATTAATTTGGAAAATTACACAATCGCAAAATAATAATTAAAGAGTAAACTGTGAAAACATTGTAACTTAATTTTTGGACAACTATGAATATTTAAAAATTTTTTTACAACGCCTGTGGCGAAAGTTCGATTTTTGATTGCTATTTAGCGCGCGGAAAGTGGCTTATTTCTCAACGATTTAATGTATGCCTTACTTTACTGCACTATCTGTGCGGTAAAAAACCTTTCTTTCACAATGGACAGTTTTTTTTTCGATTTTCGACTGACATGACAAACTTGAACGTAACGAAATACACGCGAGACAAAACGACAATTAGTTACAACTATCATCATTCAAAAAGGATAAAATGGATAAAGAAAACGAGTGTGTCCAAGACCGTTCACGCCGGTGGAACTCATGAAAGCAGCTGGATCTGCTACAGAGAATTTACTACCAAAAAAATCGAGAGACAAATATATATGAATATTTATGAAAAATTTATAGAATATGGAAAGCATTTAAAAATACAACCTCATTTTCGGAAAATGTTTTAATGACATATTTTGATGAATTGTCAAAAAGTGCGAAACCATCTTATTTAAATTTAATTTTAATTAATTTTTTAATCTCAAATCGAACTTTTGCGATAGGCATTACAAAAAATATTGTATGTGGTATGTGCGGAAGACAACGAATTACGTCGCGTGTGAGGTTGGGAGGGTCCCGTTTGCTTACAATCCCGATTGCCAACAGCTTCGTTTGCCCACAACATTTTGCCTACAGTTTCGTTTGCCGACATTCCCGATTGCCTACAAGAGTAGGTATACTAGGGGGGTTCTGCCCCACAGGGACTTTTGTTGGTGTTACATTGGCACGACTGTTTCATGGGGAATTTTTGTACGCGCTTTACAGCGGCATCTGGGAATTTTTGGTGTGTCATGGCCAGGGTTGGGTAAGTATTATACTCGAAGTATTATACAAGGTTTCTTCCAGTATTATACATAGTATAATACGTCGTGAATTCA
Organism: Harpagoxenus sublaevis; assembly: GCA_030770355.1. Taxonomy (NCBI): domain Eukaryota; kingdom Metazoa; phylum Arthropoda; class Insecta; order Hymenoptera; family Formicidae; genus Harpagoxenus; species Harpagoxenus sublaevis. The sequence goes on along the minus strand of JASTWR010001495.1, from coordinate 8,413 downwards.
TCCATGTATTATACGTACGATGGCGCCACTATAGATTACGCGGTTGATAATGTCAAATGTGATAAATGATAATAGATCTGTTCTTAAGCTGAGCTTTATGCACGAATGCACGATTTTCTTTTTATAAAAAAGTGACATTATATTAAATCAATAATTGAAAGTATGAATCGCGGAGGTAGACCGTGTCATTTCTTAAACAATTACGAAATGCATCTCTGTGATTGCACCAACGGGTTTCACAGGCAAGAACGATTTTTTTTCCTCCTCCTTTCACGAGTTCTTTTTCTGGTCCTGGCCGTTTAAATTCTTTCAATAGTCGACTTACGCATTTAGCAAATTCTTTATCAACTAAAGACTTCGCTAATAAGTTAGCACTGTGGCTTGCACAAGTTACATGCCATTGTTCCACGGATTTACCCATCAATATCATGGCAGAAGCATTGTCTGATACGATAGCATATATACGAATATTAAATCTATTACTAGCCATTTCCGTAGCTTCTTCAACGATTTTTGACAATGCAGCTCCTGTTTCTCTCACACCAGTTAAATCCCATGAATTAAGATATATACTTTTATCCAGTACTGTATGTATGATGCAGACAACTTGGTGAGTATTTGCAGCAGAGTTTTTCCAGCCATCAATTAACAGTACACCCTCCGTGTTTTGGTCTTTCCTGGTCTTAATTGTAACTTCCTCGTGCACCGCGTCTAACAATTGGCTTGAAAGCTTCTTTCTTGTTGGTACTTTATAATTAGGATTCAGTAAATTGACAAAATTTCTAAATAATTTTGATTCCACCACATTAAATGGAATATTGCAGCTTAAAAAAAATTTAGCTAACGCCAGGTCAATTGATGATTGATCGCAAGGATGAGGGCGTTTTGCTAAAATTTTCTTTTTCTCCATTTTTTCAAATTTATTTTGTGATCTACCAGACATATAAAAGAGTAAATATTTATTAATAAAAAAATATGTGAGATTTACAGGATAGCTGAATGAAGGAGTCGATTTATGAAACTTACTGTTTACTGTATAGCCTTTTATTCTTTATATAAATTATATCATATATGTAAAGACCGCACGTGGCACTTTTGGACTTTAGCCCTTTTCCGTGCTCCGTAATTTCCATAGACCATAACACATTACACAACCTAACCATCATGTCTATCATCATAAAAGTTTCGACCAGTCGCGTTGCTCTGGAACGCCGAATCGAGCAACGCGATTGGTCAAATCCTTATGCCATTTTGTGTGAATGTGAAGGAGCCATTATGATTATGTATAATACGTTTCCTACATTTTATACGTATAATACAGTTTCCTACATGAAAATGTAGGAAACTCTCAAAATGGTCAAATGACCCAACCCTGGTCATGGCCATGGGTTCTGAGGGGGGGGGGGGGGGGTGAGTTGGATAGCGAGGGAGCTGACGTCACGCGGGGAGAGGGGTACGGCCCGTGTAGGGTCTGCGTAGGGGTTTGCGGGGAGAGGGGTACCTTGTTAGGGGCCCGCCGCCGCCGCCGCCGTCCGTCCGTCCACATGCGTCAACGTTCGCGCTCTCTCTCGCTCCCGCTCGCGTAACCGTTCGCACTCTCTCGCTCCCGCTCGTGTGTTTTCGCTCGCTCGCTCGCGTGTCTCTTTGCGGCGGTTCGCGGGAAATCCACGTTTTCAAAAACGTTGAACAACTCGATTTCTTACTAAGCTATCTTACTTTACTTTAATGTATCGGACGTCCGTGTCCGCACCCGACGGGATGATTGACATGCAATCGTAGAATTATCAACATCGTCATGTGTGACTAAGCAGTTGTAAGTCGGTCAGTAGATCAGCTATTGTAATCTGAGAGTTACGTTATCGCGTATCTTCGAGTTCTCTCTATCCACCTCGTTCGCTTTCACTTGTTCGCGCATTATGCGCTCGGTATTTAAATTATTAATATTTGAATAAGGAACCGAGGATGTGGAAAAAAATTTATTAATTAAAAATATTTTTAGATATATTTTATTCATGTTAACCTACTACAGAATATCCCCGTCTCGTCACGGCATCATACATAAGTTCATCCATAGCATACGCTATTAGTTCGTAATCTACAATAGACGTTTGGTCGTAATAGCCGCGTAAGATTTTAACGACGTCACATTTTTCAGTAATACAATTTCTTCGTAGAATACTTGCAAAATTAACGAATTTTGTATCTACCTCTCTCACATGCTGAGATAGCTCGAGGTATATATTCTCGAGTGTTTGAGTTCGAGTAAAAACATTATAGTTGCAGGTTTCATGTACAAATAATTATTGCTCGATGACAATTTTACAATTTTTTCATCACGCATTTGTACAAGTTTGATTATTAGGTCTTGAGAAGACAGCAACGAACCGACAGTTGACTGCACGTGTCGCTCGATATCCGTGCATTTATCGATGATCGTTGTCCACGTTCCATGACGCATCGCAATCTGATTTCCTCGGTTGTCACCAAAGACCAATTCCACAAAGAAACCGTGTGAAGGTCTCACGCTGATTCCAATGTCCGAATATTTATAAGCTGTACGTGTCAAGTCAAATCGTCTGCTGAGTATACGCATAGCACGACGCTCCAACGAAGTGCTGTACAATATAATGAGATTAGTTTTAAAATAATACAATTTGCAAAAATTATAAAATAGGAGACTCTATAAGTTAAACAAAACTTACTTGTTCTTACTCGATGGAGTTTCAGCATCGGGAATCGGCACGTAATAATTCATGCGTATGCCACCACTGTTGCTTTTCTCAGCGGAATACATCTTCACTCTCGGTTATGACAAGTCAACCGTTTGTACAAGCGGCTGATACAAGATTAGTTGATAGCATAAAAAGTAACGGAGCGTATACGCGGCAACACCCTCCCGCTTTTTTTAAAACTATGACGTGGTGGGGAGGGAGTTCTAGAACGTATTCTGAGAATCGCTGTTTATCAGGGTTTTGGACGAACGTGTTGGGACATGTTTCGCTGCGTCATTCGGTTATAGCGTCACGCAGTACAAAAGCGAGCTTTGATGTCAGATTGCTAGAAGTTATAAACAAATGGCGTCTCACACTACGAAGCAAACGCATTGTTCAGGCGGATTAAAGATAAAATATCCGCGATTAAATATTTGAGATAAAAATGTTTGTCTCGATGAGGATGATTTACCGTCGCGACGTCTTGTTTTATCATTTTTCTAGGAAGAATTGTATATCGTAGTTTCGGTAAACGTGTCGGGACATGTTTCGCGATGTCACTCGGTTATAACGTTGCGATGTCCTTTGGTGTCCTCTTTATCACGTTTTTTTCTAGGAAGACTCGTTTATCGAGGCATATTTTGCGACGCCATTTGGTTATTGTATCGCGTATTACAAAGCAAGCGCCGAGGTCCGGCTGCTGGAATTTGTAGATAAAATAGCGCGTAAGCAGAACTCAACGTCTAAGGGATATTACCTTTGTATGACGCATATGAAAAACAATCGATCTGACAACACTGTGTAGAAGAAGAAAGAATACGCGATGCTCTAGTTGGAAAGAGAGAAAAGAATGATAGATGAAATATATAACAAGGAATGAAGCGCGTCAGAACCACAGTATGTGATTTAAAAGTCTTGCTAGTTCGACGGTAGTTCGCAACGACACCACTAGGCGACGCATGGAGAGATAACTTTCTCGTATTTAAAAAACATTTTGTCGCAAATATAAGAAGGATTCCGGCGAGCCAAAAGATTTAAAAATAGTGCAAAAAATTTTTTAAAAACATGGAAAACTTCAAGAAAATTGCGCGTGAACTGTTGGTGCAGTCGCACCAAGTCGCTACCTTGGGCAAGTATTTCACGTGGGCGCAGCGATGCGAGGAAGTCGTTGAACAACTCGAAGAGCACAGTCCCGCCAAGCGTCCGCGACTCTTGCCTGGAACTAGACATTCTTTGGTGTCGAAAATCGCGGAACTCGAGGGTGCGAAAACTCGATTAGAGAGACGTTTCATACACAGCGGTGGTGATTTGGCGGTCGCGGGCACAAGTAGTAGCGGCGGTAATAACGCGGAAAGACTCGTTTGGCGAGAGATCGATACGGCTTTCAAAAGTCGTATACTGACCGGTGCGGTGATTAATTCTGAACACATCGAACCTCGTCAATTTCTCGAAGATGCGAGAGACATTGTACTTGATCGTGTGCGGAACGTCATGCAAAGGCACAACAGCGTGAAAGTGAATACCGTGTTCAATGGTGAATTTGTGACGGGTGATAAACGTGACAATAAGAGTATCGCTACGAGAAACTATGAACTCTTTCGTACGTCCGACCTGCGAGAGTGGTACGACTTGCGCGTTATCGAACCCACACTGGCGAAACTCGAAGAGTTCCAGGAATGCGATAGCGGGTGGGCGTTGTCGCGTGTACTAAATTTAATGGTTAACGTCAACAAACATAATCCATTGCACGCGGGGTGTGTTGTGAAAATGCCGCGAGAGATAATAACAAAGAAAGCGGTGATCAACGTGCAATCAAAGGACAATGCGTGTTACGCGTGGTCGGTTGTTGCCGCGCTGTATCCAGTCGAAAGACATGCGGAACGGGTAACCTCGTACCCGCACTATATGACCGTGCTAAATCTTCAGGACATTGAGTTTCCTATGTCTCTGAAAGGAATCACTACATTCGAACGACTCAACGACGTGTCGATAAATGTGTACACTATCGAGAGACAGAAAACGCTAAACGTTCTACCGATACGACTTACCGATCGGAAAAAAGAAAAGCACGTCAATTTGCTGTACCTGCCAGATCAGGGAGACGACAACGTGGGACATTTCGCGTGGATCAAGAACCTGTCCCGCCTCGTGGGCTCGCAAGTGAGCAAGAAAAAAATAAAAAATACTTTTGCGATCGGTGTGTAATACATTTATAAAATCATATTATACGATATTTTATATTTTTTATTTAAAAAATTACACAATTTGAAAAAAATTTTTTGCAGATGTCTACACTACTTTGGTTCGAGCGACAAGTTGCAGTCACACACGGTAGACTGCAGTGAGATGAACGACTGCGCGATCAGGTTACCGAGCGAGAACGACAAATGGCTGAGCTTCCGCAACTACAACAGAAAGGAGCGGTTCCCATTCGTCGTGTACGCCGATCTCGAATGCACCCTGGAAGAGATGGAAGCGGATCAGAGAACGTCCACGTACGCCTATCAACGCCACGAGGTGTTTAGCGTCGGGTACTACAAGCAGTGCTCGTACGACGACTCGTTGTCTATGTATCGGTTTCGCCGCGATAAAGATTGCGTCGCGTGGTTCGCCAACGAACTCGAGGAATTAGCGCATCGCGTAAGGGGTATTCTATCCGCCAATGTCCTTATGGAGACCCTCTCGAAAAAACAGTGGCATGCATTTTACAGCGCGATGCACTGCCACATTTGTGAAAAACCGTTCGCGCCGGACGACGACGCGCGGGTACGCGATCATTGCCATCTGACCGGCCGTTACAGAGGTCCCGCGCATTCAAACTGTAATTTAAATTATAAAGACTCATATTTTATTCCCGTAGTTTTTCACAATTTTCCCGGCTACGATTCGCATTTTATCATAAAAGAAATAGCTACCGTGTTCGAAGGCTCGATAGACGTACTACCGTTAACGAAAGAAAAATATATCTCGTTCACGAAACACGTTAAAGACACAGCCGACAAATCAGATTCGCGAAACAACATAAAGTTACGGTTCATCGATTCGTTCAAATTTCTCACCACTAGTCTCGAAAAATTGGCATCCTTCCTCGATAAGGACAAGTTAAAAATTGTACGTTTCAAATTTTCCAAATTATCCGTTCACGATTTCGAATTACTGACGCGAAAAGGCGTCTTTCCATACGAATACGTGGATTGCGTCGAAAAGTTGGAGGACACGTGTTTACCGCCGCGCGAATTATTTTACAGTTCCTTGGTCGGTGACACTGTATCCGAGAGCGATTACGCGCACGCCGTGAACGTTTGGCAGCGGTTCTCTATTCGAACACTAGGCGAGTACAGCGATCTTTACCTCAAAACTGATGTCTTGTTATTGGCCGACGTTGTCGAAAATTTCCGTGACAGTTGCATCAAAAGTTATGGGCTCGACCCCGCGTATTACTATACTCTTCCCGGGTATACGTGGGATGCCATGTTAAAACATACCCGCATAAATTTCGAACTGCTCACCGACATTGACATGGTCATGTTTATCGAACGCGGTATACGCGGCGGTTTGAGTCAATGTTCAGGCAGATACGCGCGAGCTAATAACAAGTACATACAGTCATACGATCCATCGAAACCATCGTCGCACCTGATGTATTTTGATGTAAACAACTTGTACGGCTGGGCAATGTGTCAACCATTGCCTTACGCCGATTTTTGATGGATCGACGACGTAGCTAATTTTAATGTTATAAATGTCGCGCTGGATTCTCCGACAGGCTACATTCTCGAAGTCGATCTAGAGTACCCACAACATTTGCATGACGCGCACGCTGACTTACCGTTCTGTCCGATGCGCGATAAGCCGCCTGGCAAGCGGTAGAAAAAACTTCTTGCGACTGTGTGCGATAAGAAGCGTTACGTCATACACTATCGCAACCTGCAGCTATGTACACGTCATGGTCTTCGTGTTACAAAGATCCACCGCGTATTGCAATTTTCGCAATCACCATGGCTCCGCGATTACATCAAATTAAACACTCTGTTTAGAACGCGCGCGACAAACGATTTCGAGAAAAATTTATACAAATTGATGAACAACGCGGTATTCGGCAAAACCATGGAGAACGTGCGTAATCACGTAGACGTGCGACTTGTGACTCATTGGGAGGGTAGATACGGCGCGGAGGCAATGATCGCTAAACCAAATTTCCATAGCAGAAGTATTTTTTCAGAAAATTTGATTGCCATAGAAATGCGCAAACTCGAGGTGAAATTTAACAAACCTATCTACGTAGGCATGTGCATCCTCGACATATCTAAAACGTGTTTGTATGAATTTCATCACGAGTACATGTCTCCTCTGTATAGCGACAAGTGTAAAGTTATGTACACCGACACGGACAGTCTAATATACCACGTCGAATGCGACGACGTGTACGAGAACGTGAAACGCGACATTGATAGATTCGACACTAGCGATTATGCAATCGACAACGCGTACGGTATACCGCTTAAGAACAAGAAGGTGCCGGGCTTGATGAAGGACGAAAACAACGGTGCAATCATGACTGAATTTGTTGGGCTTAGGGCAAAGATGTACGCTTTGCAAGTCGACGGCAAGAAAGATACAAAGAAGGTTAAAGGCGTCAAAAGTAACGTTGTCGCAAGAACGATAACGTTCGACGATTACACGCGATGTTTGAGTGATGACATTGAAATGACGCGACAGCAGTCCTGTATAAGATCAAGATTGCATCAGGTATATACATGTTGCTAACAAAAGATTGCTTTAAGTCCGTACGACGATAAGCGATACATTATACCCGATTCGACCGATACGTTACCGTGGAAACATTACCGAATACCCTTATAACGTAACCTAACATAATGTAGTATAACGTAATGTATAACGTAATGTATAACGTAACGTATAACGTAATGTATAACGTAATGTATAACGTAATTTATAACGTATAACGTAACGTATAACTTAATGTATAACGTAATGTATAACGTATAACGTAACGTATAACGTAATGTATAACGTAATGTATGTATGTATGTAATGTATGAAATATAACGTTTTATATTGGAAATAATATTAATAAAGATATTGGCTGTATGTATGCAACATTTTATATTGGATGGGATATGAATAAAAATATTTTGTATGTATTTTATATTTCAAATACTTTGTATTTCATATTTTATACTTCATATGTATTTCATATTTTATACTTATATGTATTTTCACATTTTATACCTCATATGTATATTTCATATTTTTATATAGTAAAAAATAAATGCAGTCTGTATAAGTTAAATCACATTGATAAATCCTTTTTCTTCGCCAGTGAGTAATAAAATAAATACATCTCCACAGCCACCAATTTCACTTTACAACAATTTTTGTACGCAATTGATATTGTCCTTAGCTCCACCAGCTTCTGTTTCAATGGCATCATCTACGATCAAATCTTTGGTAGTCCTATGGGCTCTCCTCTTTCCCCAATCCTTGCCGACATAGTGATGGACGACCTTGAAACACATTGCCTCAAACTATTAAGTTTCACCGTCCCTATTTTCGGGAGATATGTTGACGACATCTTTGTAATTGTCCCACGGAATAGAGTTAATGACCACGCTTGATGTTTTCATAACTATCACCCGCGGCTGAGATTTACGTGCGAAACTGAGACCAATTGCTCGATT
>JASTWR010001494.1:0-42146 GCA_030770355.1 Harpagoxenus sublaevis | reverse complement strand
ATCGTTTGCGTAAAAGTTTTTCCATTTTCACCACGTCCCCTTCCGCGAATATGTCCTCTTCCACGAGCACGTCCGTTTGTAAAAAAATATCTATTTTGCCCGGCTCTTTCCCATCTCTTTGCTGTAACATAAAACATAAACATAAATTTATTAATTATTACAAAGTACAGTCATCAATGGCTAGACAGACTATACATTTCGACCAATCGCGTTGTTCAATTCGGCCGGTTACGGTTACGACTCGCATTATTAGACAGTGCGAGGAATAAAGAACAAGAAATAGTCTAATGCAATTAATATCTATTCCTCGTTCCTCATTCCTCGCACTGTGTCTGAGCTCTTATAGGCCGGTATTCATACTCGGATCTTATATTTAAGATCGTTTTGAGTACAATCTTGAAATGTCATGAACCAATCACAGAGCCGTATTAGCGTCTTAAAACATTACTTAAGATGGTCTTGAAATAAGATCCGACTATGAATACCGGCCATAGACGTCGCATTATAATGGCATAAATAATCTTAGTCAGTAATCGTATATCGATAATACGTATTATCGATTGCGAAAGAAGAGAAGCTGTGTATATTGCATAAGCCGTGGAAAACAAAAGACCATCTACTATCGCTAAATCGGTAAACGTTCGCGTCATTACATTACATTGTTTCGGTCGAGACGGTCGCGCGTTCGCGAATCCGCGTTGTCTTTGAAGTTGCAGCGAAGAGGAAGATTGCAGTACCGCCTCTCCCTCCCCGGTGTGCCGTGTCCCCGGGATATAGACTGTAAATCGCTGTGCACAATTATGGATGTAAGTATACATTTATTATTACATTTTAACATTTAACGAGCTGGCTTGTCACTCATACATCATTAGCTATATTCCGATATTCACTGTCGAATTGAAAATGTCTATAATATGTGATGTAAAATATAGACAAATTTTCAGTACTAGCAGTGAATATCGAATGGAACGCAGCCATTAACGCATGCATTTGGAGCGATAAAGTATTTCTGTCTAATCTAACTAATAATGCAATGTTTTTCATGTTACAGGTTGATAGCGACGACAACAATTTCTCGGCAAGAGATGGGGAACTTGTGGAGTTAAAGGCGCAGAATGCTGAGTTGCGGCGGCGACTCGCTGCCCTAACTACGGCGCCGCCACCACCAGCCCTACCACCACCAGCACAACCACCACCACCACTACCATCATCGTCATCAGCGGCACAACCACCGCCACAGCAGGCTATGGCACAGCCGCCGCCACAGCAGGCTATGGCACAGTCAGCACCGGCAACAAGTGCAGTATTACGTAAGTAAAAAATCAACAAATCATTGTTGTAGCAAATGTATAGTCTGTCTAGCCATTGATGACTGTACTTTGTAATAATTAATAAATTTATGTTTATGTTTTATGTTACAGCAAAGAGATGGGAAAGAGCCGGGCAAAATAGATATTTTTTTACAAACGGACGTGCTCGTGGAAGAGGACATATTCGCGGAAGGGGACGTGGTAAAAATGGAAAAACTTTTACGCAAACGATTTATCTATAAATTATCTGTCTTTATTTCTCTGATTCACTTCTTACTTTAACCGTATTTACTTCATGTATTTGTAAACATTCAATATAGACCTTTTTTGTTTTTGTAGATGAAAATATGAAATTTTGTTTAATACCTATGTGGGAAATAACACTTTAAATATTGTGTAAAATATCTATTTTCTGAGATGTATGTATGTGATTTAGTAATAAAGACAAAAGTTTTCTATACAATCGCATTTGTCACTTATTTGCATATAAAGATAATATACTTCTGTAAAAATGCACAATGATGTACAACGTTTAAAACTTTATGGTTAAGCTCAGAAATCCTCAAATGATTCGTATTGGAAAGAGAAAAACGTAACAAGTTCCTAATTCACATAAGGCCCACTTCGAGAGCAAAGCCTAAAATCGATCTTACAATATTACGGACCTGCTACGCTTTTTTATTACTGTAACTTTTTATTTATAAGTACATAAAGATTTAAGAATTGAAGTTAAGTGAAAAGTGACCGAATTCATTAGACACTTATAAAGTAACCTAATCCAATTAAGTAATGGAATCTATATATTCCTAATTCTATATTTATGATAATCCGTAGAGTTTTAATGTCCTATCCATGCTGGTAGACGCAATATATTGTGCATGCTTTCCGAAACGAACATCAGTAGCCGCCGCTGTGTGATCGTTCAGGACCTTCAATTCCTGCCATTGCTTACAGAGATATACCCTGAAAACAATACGACATAATATAAGCAACCTTAAATCAATTCACGTTATTTAATATTAACACTTATCATGACGAATTTGTTATTAATATTTTATACATATATTCGCTACTGAGATACAATAAGTTTCATTAAAAATTCTCGATTCTTAGAAATATGAAACATCCTGTATTTACTAATAATTACTGTATGTAATTAATTCTTCACATTATATATTAGTATCAACATTTTAGACTGATTAATAGCTATCAACAACCAATAAATTCTGTATTTTACCTGACATCCGTTCCTGCCACAGCCAAGTAAATCCCACTTTGGTCAAAGCAAATATCCTTCACTTCATAAGATTCCTCCAACTGTAATGTCTTAAAGTTCTTCAGCTTACGCAAATCCCAAATTTTGACGCATGAATCTTCCGCAGCTGTCGCCAAGCAATATCCATTCTCGGAGAAACTGATGGCTGTGATTGGACCTGTATGTCCCAAAAAGTTTGCAACATTAGATTGTTCTTTCAAATCCCAGATCTTCACCTTAGAGTCCGCTGTACCAGTGCCGAAAATTAAACCGTCAGGATGGAATTGTGCCGTTGTCAATGGTTGCTCTGCTTGTCCTGCAACCTTTAAACAGGTCATGATATGTATGGAAAAAAAGTGAGAAAGAGGGAAAAGAGAGAAAAGGAGGGGTAGAGCCTTTTATACTTTCTACAACTGGGAACAATTTTAACATTAAATGTAATAGTACAACATTAGTTTAAAACGTACTTTAGTCAGTAATCTGCCAGTACGTATATCTGAAAAGGCCTAATTCTGATTTAGGGAGGAGCTTAGCAAATAATCGCCAGTTGGATGTAGAGACAATCCGGTCACAGGTGCATCATGAGCTTTTAATAACAATGTCGTTTAACTGGTACCAACCACGAAACAAACAAACTACAATAATTCTGTATTTTTTAGGTTTCACTTCAAATATGTTTAAATTTTACAGTATTTTTGATACACTAACTTACAGTAACCGATATATAATTATAGATATACAATATTTTTGCGCAACTAGCGTATTTACTATAATACAAATTATTTTTGTAATCAAAAAGGTTTAAATTGGCTCACCATTATCGTCACCAATAATACTGATGTAATCAGTGACTAAACTCGTTTGCGATTCACTATTTGATTTGCTTTCTTCTGTATAAATACTGCCATTTTCATCGTCGTTTCCATCGGCTTCTTTGAACAGCTTAGGGCATATAGTAGCATAAGTGTGAGTTGTACGAGCATAATATATATTTCGTATAGAATCTGATTGATATCTCGCATGATAGCCTGAGGCTGTTTCCTTGATACTGAATTATTTTTGCCCCAGCATTCCAACGTTAATTTATGGATTTCGCTTGGACAATCCTTAGGAGGAGGCAATCGGTTTCCACATTTATAAAACTGTAATGTAACACCATTTAATCATGTTAGTCAGAGTTTAATAAAAAGATCAAATCTATCAACGTAAAGAAACCACATAATAACGTTTTTGTTTTGCAATAGATGTACCATTTTAACAGTAAGAGTTTTATGATATTTATGTGGGAAAGCCCCTCTGGAAAATATCTGCCAAATAGTTGTCGCCAGTGCCCATATATCCGCTTGGAGGCTGTATTTTGCGGATGTGAAATCCGTGTAACATTCTGGCGGTATCCAATATATGCTGTGCAAAAAAAGAACCGTGGATTCTTGTATTACACATGAAAAAAAAACGATCGACATAATTAAACGAGACCTTATTTTTTTTACTTACTCGTCCTCAGTATAAGTGAAGAGATCAGGATTTCCCAACTTAACAATGAAGCTGTTATCTGTATGTAAGTGTATCCGGCATCTTATATTTCCATGAATTACATGATTCTCCTCCTACACATTCTTGCACGTTTAAAATATTAACACAGATATAACGCATAGATATATTTGGAGAAATTTACCAGATACCATAGGGCTGTTGCTAGACAGACGGTAGCTTCCACCATGTCGACCGTTAACACAGATTTACTATTACTGCACAGGTACTTGTCCAATGGGCCCAAATTTACCAGCTCGAGGAGCATTCCGACCGTCGGCGCCACAGTTATGCCATACAATCTGAAAGCGAAATGGAACGTAATATTTCAACGCTGTCGCACTCCAACATCTTTATACAATTTCTGATAATCAACTAACTAGAGCTCCCGATCGCAATAGGCTCCACTTGCCGACCAACTCCAAAAATTCTTTGGTATAATTATTCTCCTCCGTCTTGAGTTATCTTCATCATAACTTTGAGCTTCTTGCCCTTAGCAACTCGCCACATAGCTCGATGCAAACTCGTCATTGTTGTTGCACAAGTCAAATCCTCGTCGCTCTTTGCGATCGCTTTGTAGACCTGCAACTCATTCCATGGTACGCGTTCACGACGTTGTCCGAAGCGCAGAACACCATCAGACAGATCGCTATCAAAGAAGCATATACAACAAATTAGTAACTTTATTGAATAAGAAATCAATAAATAATGTTTGCACTTCTTCTGGGAAGCATATTTCGTAAAGCACACTTGAGAAACAATCAACATGAAAGCAGAGCGAGTCCTCTATTTATAAGCCCAAAGGATTGTACGAATCAATCCTCCCTGCGGTGTCAATGTGACATGACAGGTTAACCTCACTCACTTTGACGCGTGTGATGATGATGACTCGATCGATCTCTCTCGCCAACGCGATTTATTTTGAGGATATAAATAACCTTACTTTAGCTCGTAAGAGACGTAAGCGAGCGAGCAAGCGAGCGAGAGAGAGCGTGAGTTTATTATCACGCACGATATAGTTTACTTACGATAGTTTATCACACATTGCACGTCATCACTTCACGAGCCCCGACTGAACGCACACGTAAACATCGTAAACATCATATAACCTCGACGCGGACGGAATATTTCTGGACGACGCGGACGTCTAAAGCGGCCCATTACATGTACGACTTTGACTCGCGAGTCCGGCTCGGCGAGCTTGATTCGCGAGTCAAACTCGTACATGTAAAGAGACTTGAACGTTTTTCACTACACGCACATTCCCGAATAGTCCCGAAATTTGGCTCGTCGGACGCCGAGCCCGTCTCGTAACATCTCACCCACGATATTGTTTACGAAAGCTTCTTTGCTTACGACCACGATCGCAGCGTTACGATAGATGTAGACGCACCTTAATATAATTCATACGATAACTGTCACGACGAACGTTACGATCGTCGTAATGAGCTTACGATCCATCGTAACGCTGCGATAGTGATCGTAAGCAAAGAAGCTGTCGTTAACAATATATCCATGTTAATATATCTTACTATAAACACACTTTTCTTCGCGCGTCGGGAAAGCTGACATGTTAGGTTATACTGTTGTAACGCTAGACAAGTGTCACAATCTTCCGAGTACAAGTTGAGTCAACTCATATAATGAGGTTACGATAGCTGTCGAGCGTTACAATCGTCGTAAGGAACTTAACATTACGATAAATGTAAACGCAGCCTCGCGCACCAACTAACGTACACGTCAGTCACGTCACTGCACATAAACATGCTCTCTCTTTCGTTGTCATGGAGACGCTCGAGACTGGCAATATCGCTCTCTCGCTCTCTCTCGCGAACACGATTTATTTATCGACAAGCAAGAGCCATCTACAGTCGAAAGTAGTGAAAGTAACGCTGGGGTATCCAGAGCCATCTGTTGGCGAACAGCCGGGTTAATATATATATGTCATATGTCCGACGACGACGTGGACGTTTCTTAAATGAAAATTTTCAGGTCTGGACTTTTGCATCGCAATATATTTTTTCGTAGGCCACGTAGGGGAAAAATAAAAATACTTTCATCATTATATAAATTTGGTCCAAGCTTTCCATTGAGCCTAGTTAGAACTTGATCCGTTCACTAGTTATCGAGATCTCAAAATCTCGAGTACTTTCAACATATATATAACTCGTCGCGTCGCGTATATAGAGCCACGGCTGTCTCGCTCCGCGCGTACTTGGCGCAAGACACTACCGTGTCTCTTGATTGCCGCTGTCAGATTTATAAAAAATTTATTTTGCAGTAATTTGTTTAAATAATTATTGGTTAAACAATTATTGTACTTCAATTTACATAGTTAAAGGTCATGTTCTATTTTCAATTATTAGTTTTACTGTGTTGTTAGTGGTTTAAGCATAGGCGTTAATAAGTATATGCAAAATTGGAAGGTTTTAAATACAAATGTACATTAAAAACAGAGTGGCAGCTAGTGGCAGCTACTTTTTGCAAATTTTGTTACATAATAACATAAACTTTAATTTAAAATTTGTTTTACTGCGGAACTCCGTGGAACTTTTAACTTTTTCTCTATTTTTCTGAAACGATCGCATACAAATTTTCATTATTTTACACTTCAAACATTGCGTTACTGTTAATTTATATTTATTTGTTATAATTTCTGACAAATACGATAATAAACTACATTTTTCCCTTTAAAACATCCATTTTGTAGAATTAAAAAAGATCAACTTTACGATTTTCTACGAATTTTTGAATATGACGCTTGAACATGAGCTCAGACGCTCGAGCTGTTACTCGTGCGAAGGTCTTTTTTGTACTGGCTTATACCTGCCATGTATACTTAATTAGCCCTTATAAAGGGCCGTTACATATTCTTTGAACATTACTCTATACATCTATGTACTTCAAATCCCATAAATTAAAACTTTATTTTTCGACTTTTGGCCAGCTTTTCGGGAATCGGCCCCACTGTGTGGCCCCTCGACCGGAGTACGGGAGAGTTATTCGCGATTTAATTAATTTGCGAGCGAGCTTTGTAGATACGACAGGTGGTGCTGGAGCGGATGATCCACGGAGGGCAGGTGTAACGACGTATGTCGCAACGAGGGAGAGAAGGAGGCTTGGGGAGCGCTGAGCGGAATGGCTGGCCGACGGACGAGTCACTTGGGCCTACCGCCGCGGAGACGCGCAGAATGCCTCGCACATTGCACCCCGGGCCGTACCGTCACACACGGAAGGGCGCGACACCGCGACTGCAGCGCGGGTAAGCGACCCGGACGCCTCCCCGACGATATTAAGGACACCGAGCAGCATAGCCATGGCCTGGCCAGCCGGGCTAGAGCTGAGAGGGGCCCACACCTGATGGCAGCCGATTCAAAGGATCGCGGGCAGGCAGAAAGCACCAGAAGCGGCGGCGCGCGCGACGGATCGGCGGGACGATACACCGCGAGCTTGGAGCGCATGCGCGGGGGCCCAACGTGATCTCGCCGGGCCGGCCGCTCTTCACTGTCGAGCGAGCGCTAGCCGAGGAGCCACCCACGGAACGCGACCCCGAGGCAGCGAAGCGGAAAGGCAGCGAGAGCAGCTAATTGTAAGATCTCCACTCCGGTGCTACCGTATTCTCGTTGGCTCGATCTCGGCCACGGCCTTAGACAATTATTAGATACAACTACCGATTAGATTACCGTTTCTACTGATGCCGACTTCCGTCGGAGATACCTTTGTGCTCGCGAGTCCGGCCGAGATCGTGTCTGTAAAATATATTGTGAAGCCCTCCCCGGAAACTCTTGCGCGGCCGACAGTCATTTCGCGTTTCTTGCGTCTAAGCTATGGTTACCGTACCGCGTGCGTTGTGTAAGGACTATCGCTGTTTCGCGCATATTGTGTTCGTTACCGTTAAGTGTTTGTTTCGAGCGTCGAAGTCGTAATGATCATATCGCGGTCAGTGTGTCGAGACTACCGGTATTTCGCGTTTATTGAGTTAAAGTCGCGATTAGTGTCGTGTATCGTTGTCGCGCCTGTTCGGGGAAAGTTCCATGGGCGAGCGGGGCGGTAACGCTCCCCGTGAGATATTGCGCCGCGCTCTCGCGCGCGCGTGAATTGTCGTGCGTACCCGAAAAGAGTCCCGCGGATACATTGTGTTGCTTAAAGTCGCGATTAGTGCCGCGTACCGTGCATGCAAGTATCGTCGCGGTAACTCGCCGGGATGTCGTTTCGCGCATACCGATTAGTTACCGGGCAAAAATGTCATTGCGTTGTACAAATGTCGTTTCGTGTTTACCGGTTAGTTACCGTATCCGTTGTCGTTTAGCGTACACCGTGAGCGGGGCGGACGAGTTGTGTGTGTGGATTTGCGTGCGTGTGTGATAATCCGCGTGGCGGCGATTCGCGTGCCGCGGGCGTGCTTCTCGCGTAAGAGAACTTGTAGAGCATGGGACTCGTGTTTAACTCGTGTGAATGAGACGCGTGGCTGATTCGTGTGTGTGAGATTCGCGTTCCGCGAGTAGGGTATGCGGTATCTTCGCGATTGCGAATAAGGTAGCGTGCGCTCGAGACGTTACTTCGAGCGACGGTCGCCGGCGATGCGGCTCGACTTCGCTATACATATATTATGATCCCTTCACTTGAAATACACTGTTATTTATTATTTGGTTTGTGTTGATTGCGCTGCGTTCCCTCTCCTACTCTCCTCACAACGAACAACGTAACCGACGCCCTGAGCTTGCGTTCGGGCTGTAGATATATATTTGCATCGAATTGACGAAACGTGGTGCGCGTAATCGCACCTGGCGCCCATACGGAATATCTAGCGGAAAGAATCTGTTACCGTAGATACCTCGAAGAAATTCTGTCGCGGATACCTCGGAGCTACCGTCTGTCCTTTTGTGAATTTGCGGCAGCGCCCCTTCGGCTGGCGAGACCGAAGGAAAACGAGTCGCAAATTTTATTATATTTTTCAGTCTTTTCTACCCCTATTTCATATATAATTCTTTAATATTTGGTTGATTAGTTCTTGAGTTATAGAATCCGTACACACACACAAAAACACAAAATGATGAAACATTTTAATACTTTAATTAATAAATGTTTACATTTTTTTATTAACAAATAATTAATAAAATGTATCCTATCAATTTTTATAATCGGAATTATGTATTTATGGAGTGACGACTCTGCTCCGGCATTTTTGAGATTTCAATTTTTCCACCGTTGTCGTTTTTGCTCTATACCGGTTAAACAAAGCGACGTAGACAAAAATTTCCTATATAAATTTTGTAGCTAAAGGTTCACTTTTTACAACGGTATACCACATTTAACTAAAATTATTTATTTTGTTGTTAAAAATCGGCACCGAAAAAAAACTGTCGATCTCGCCCCGGTCTCCCCTACTGTCTTGCTGCGAGCTCCATAGGGGGGGGGGGGCCCGGACAGGGTCGTCGCCGCCGCATGCGAGACGGTGCGATACGCCCGTGACACTCTTAGGGCGACCGCGCGCTGCGCTCGGCGCAACTGCGCCTTGATGCGCGCGGAGCCCTCCGCCGCTGTTGCCCACACTGGGGCTCCATAGAGTGCCACGGCGTGCACCGTAGCGGCGTAAACCCGGCGAGCACGACTGCTCGCCCCTCCCAGGTTCGGCATGAGCCTCGCAAGGCTATTCGCCACGCCTTAAACTCTGGGAGCCAGGCGAGCAAAGTGCTCACCGAAGCTCCAAGTACCGTCCAACCAGAGGCCCAGAAGTTTCGTCTGGACCCCCACGGGGATACGGGTTCCCTCCACCATAATATGGGCCCCAGGCGGCCTCCCCCTAGAGCAGTCGTAAAAGAAGACCGCTTGGGTCTTTTGGGGAGCCACCTTGAGGCCCACCCTCTTCATCGCTGCCACCACGCCGGCCACCGCGACGTTAGCCTTACGTCGGGCCTCCTCCCAGTCGTCGCTCTCGACCCCTAAGAAGGTGTCATCGGCAAAGCCGTTCACAAAACACCCCGGGGGCAAGCCGTCGCGCAGGAATGCGTCATAGCCCAGGTTCCACAGAAGGGGGCCAAGCACTGACACCTGTGGCACACCCTCTCGATCCGTGTAGACCA
Organism: Harpagoxenus sublaevis; assembly: GCA_030770355.1. NCBI lineage: Eukaryota > Metazoa > Arthropoda > Insecta > Hymenoptera > Formicidae > Harpagoxenus > Harpagoxenus sublaevis. Next base: position 31,968 of record JASTWR010001494.1, on the reverse strand, counting down.
ATCTCCTGTCCCGGAGGTAGTCGTAGATCACGGCTATGAGGTAAGGGGGGACGCGGTGATGTTCAAGCGCTCCCCCTTATCACCCACCAAGGCAGGGTGTTGAAGGCGTTCGCCACGTCGAACGATACGCCCAACAACCCCCCGCCAGCCTCCGCCGCGGCCCCCGAGAGGGCTCGGATGCGTTTGATCGCATCCACTGTAGATCTGCCCTCTCGAAAGCCGTACTGGTCCGGCGATAAGTCCGGACCAGTCCGGGACAGGTGCCGGACGAGGCGATCGGCAATAATTCGCTCAAACAGCTTGCCTACCTCGTCCAGCAAACAGATTGGTCTATACGCCGAGGGTGAATCGGCAGGTTTCCCTGCTTTAGGGATGAGGACCAACCTGGCCACCTTCCAGGCTTGGGAAAACCGGCCCTCCCTGAGACATCTAGTGTATAACACTCTTAGATGCTCGGCCCGTTTCCCCGTGACCAAAAACCACGCCTTGCCTGGGACTCCATCAGGCCCCGGAGCCTTCCTTGCTTTTAGCCGCTTTGCAGCTTTGACCATTTCTTCCATCCGGACCCCGAGCTCCTCGTCCCACCCCACCTCTGGTGGAGCAGGATCCCCGTCGACCCTCTTCTCCGGGTCATCCGGGAAGAGGGTGTCGACCACCTCTTCGAGGAACTCGGGATCCAGAGTCTCCGTTACTGGGGGCGCCCAGGTTCTGAGTTTGTTCAAAAACATTTTATAAGGGTGCCTTCACGGATCCTTGTCCAGGGCCTGCAGGAGCTCGTCCCAGGCTCGGTCCTTGGCAACTTTAATAGCCTTGAAGAGGGCCCGTCTGGCGGAAAGCTTACGTTAGGGGATATGTACACCACTACAATCGCAACGCGGCCCCGTTTGACGGCGACGGACCCGTCGCCCGCCTCGAGTCGAGTACAGGCGACTGGATCCTCCGTCATCCTCCATGTTATGGCCACGGAGCTGCCCCGGTCAATCGCCCAGCACGGATGATCCGGCGGCACTCTGTACGGCTCCGCGACCACCCCCAGGCCACTGTCGCGCTCCGCCATTGTGTGCAAGAACACATCTTGGGAGGCGCGGCAGTGATTCAAATTAACCTGGAGGATTTTCTTAGGATGCATTACAGTTCCTCACTGTCAGAGGCCTTCCCCTCCTTCGCGTCCTCCTGCCTGGTTACAGGCGGTGTCGCCGTGGACGACAGTGAAGCCGGCCCTGTGTTCTTCCTCCTTCTTTGGGGTTTAGGCTGCTCGTCACTGCCGTCCCCTTTTTTCCCTCGCTCGTAGCTGCCCTTTTTAGGGGCACCTTTATTGATACTGCCTCTACGTTTGTGATGGTCGGGAGGCGTGGGGGTTCCGAAGCCGGTTCTACCTCCATTGCGTCCCCCGTGTTCTCTTCCCGGGGTAATGGCTTTGCTACGCTAACCTTTTTCCCGGGTTTGGCCTTACGTCTGGCTGAGACGCAGGCCTTGCCTCCTGCTCTGTGTCCGGATGACCTTTCTAGGTCGGCGCATACCGGATACTGAGGCTTCGCCGCACACTCTCGGGCCCGGTGGCCTTCCTCGCCACACCGGTAACACCGAGAGCTGCGGTCAACCTCACTGGTGCAGTGCGCCCTGACGTGGCCACCCTCCAGGCACTTAAAGCACTGGAAGGGGCGTGCCTTTAGCGACTGCACCCTGACTACAAACCAGCCCACCTGGAGTTTGTTGCCCTTACCAATGACGGCATTAATCGCCGCCAGGGGACACTTCACCCAGGCCGTTTTGAGGCCATTGGGTCCTTTCCTTAGCGGCTTGACCTGCACCTGAGCCGGCAGACAACCGCTGGCCTTAGCCACAGCAACCGCTAGTTCTTCCGCCGAAACGGAGTCCTCCACATCCAAAACCCGGAGCTCCCCAGTTTTCACGGGCCGTGACACCTTTACGCCTTCGCGTCCAACACATAGCGCAGCCATGCGACCGGCCAGAGCGTCCGCTTTAGCGGCTTCCTCCGCTCCTGGGACCTCTATCAGAAGGGCCCCAGTCTGCGCCCTTTTTGGTTTGATGCCGCCCTCAATTTCTAGCTCCCTGAGAGAAATACTACGATGAGCCTCCTTTATTAACTCCTCGTAGTCTCCCTCAGCGCTAGTAAGGGTTACCGCCGCGGTGCGCGGCGGTTTCCTCTTACCAGTTTCAGTTTCCTTATCGGCCTTAGTCTTGTTGGCCGTCTTGGCTTGTGCGGCCTTAGCGGCACCCCGCTGAGTGGAATCCTTGTTCCCCCCAGTCTTGCCAGTCGTAGGCGCCTTTTTGTTCTAGCCCAGCTCCCCCCTCTTCACCACCGTCACCCAGGTGTCGGGCTGGGCTCTAGCGGCACTCGTGGAGGGGGTAGGACCGACTTTATTAGTCTGCGCCTTTCCCGTAAGGCTTGAACCCTTAACCACCGGGTTTTTAGCCTTACTGCTCACAGCAGCTCCGTTAGTTGTAGCAGCTGCTGGCTTTGACGTCCCTTTGCCTTTAGCAAGAGCTCCCTGCTTCTTCATGCCTCCCGTTTTACTTTCTTTCGCCTGAACACGGGCGACATCCTTCGAAGAGGGTGTTGTGCTCTTCCCAGTCAGGCTCAGCTTACCCGGGGCAGGATGCCCCAGCCTCGCTATCATGTTCGAAAACATTTCCTTCATTTGGTTGGAGATGTTCGTGATCCTCTCTTCGATCGACTGTTCAGCGGGCGACGCACCCGTCGGTGGAACAGCCTCGTCCAACAGCATAGGCTTCTTCCCTTCCAAAGAAGGCCTATATGCTGCCGGCATTCCCTCTTTTTCGATGGTGCTTAGCACCTCCAATCTTTCGTACCTCCGTATCTTGCTCCTCTTCGGAGGAGTCATCCAAGATGGGCCTGATTCTTCCCTTTTTCCCGCGTTTCCCCACTATGGGCGAGCCAGGGCAGGTATTAGGCGGGATCGAGGTGGCTCTTTGTCCACCTCCATAGGCGCTTCCCGTCTGGAGCGCTGGATGGTCTCCATCATCACTTGAAGTCTTCTGTTGTCCTCCTTCAAGGCAACGATTTGACTCCGGAGCTTCTCCAGCTCGACGTCTCTCACTATCTCGTTCTCCTGACCCATCCTTTGGATCATTTGCGTAACAGCTGCCGTAATAGTTGCAGCTGCACTATTCAAGTGACCATTGTTGGTCCCTTTAAGGCTGGCGGCCGTGGTGCACACTTTGTCGATCACCCTTATTTTGTCCAGGATCCTCCCTGTAAGGTCAGCGGGTGCCATTTTATACTCCTCTAGCAACTCACGTTCTTTGACCTTCTTGTTTATTGAGAGGGAGGGAGCCACCGTTGGATCCGATACCTCTCGTATCCTCCTCTTTTTCCCTCTCATGTTTGGCCCACAAGGCCTTCTTAACCTCATACTCGCCCGTAGTTATGTCTCCCTCTCTTCTTAGCAGTGTCTTTAGTCCAAAGCTCGCCATCGTCGGAATTTACGTAAGCTGAGTTGTTCAATACATCCGAAGCATTAGATGCCTGCGAACTGGTGGACGAAGGCCCTGTGCTCAGACCTGGCACAATCCAATGCCTCATCTGCCCCCTTCAGGACCCGGTCTATCCTCGACGTCCTGACACGGGGAGCGGGAGTGGCGAAGACAAAGTCTTCATTTCCGCCCGAGCCGGAGGAGCCCCTCTGTGACCCAGTGGCGTCATCCCTCTGCGATCTTGAGGCACTCCTTTCCCTCACACTTCTAGGTCCTCCAGCTGTTTGATTGACAGTCCTGGAGGACTTTTTCTTACTCACCTTCTTGGAAGTATCCTTGGAGGTGTCAGGTGGATTTGCTCTCTCCGTCTCCGCCATCTCGACGTCTTCACTGTCAATAATAATAGGGTCACTCATTGTTGTAATTATCCCGCTACCCGCTGCGGCTGTGTCTGCCAGGGCGCGCCCTCACCGATCGACCAGAACTGGCCGACCGGGCCTCTAGTTCCCCCGAGGGGCAGACCTATACCACGGGCCCCCGGAATGTTACATCGAGGGCACTGGGTTCCAGCCCCTTACTCACCCGTGGGCGAAGCAAACTTCCTTCCACGGGCTTTCGGGGGTCCCCGGGCTCCGAACCCCGGGGCACCGCAGCAGGCGCCGCCACGTGGGGGGCCCCACGGACGGTTGGGATGTGACCGAACGGAGGAGTGGATAAATCTCACTTCGTCGGCAATTCAAAATATTGTTGCGCTCGTCCGCGCGTTCGCTGCACTCACACTCACGCACACTCGCGAACGCGGCGCGCAATCCCGTTTCCGGGAATAAATACTCTCAGAAAGAAGGGTTTTGCAGTGCTTTAAATGCCTCGCTTTTGGTCATTTCGCAAAGCACTGCCGCTTCGAATCGGTCTGTGGACTTTGTGCCGGTTGCCACGAAACTAAGGACTGTACAAATAGGAGCGCTACTCCAACATGCGGAAACTGCAAGAGATGGCTGCCTCAAGCTGGACGAGAGCATTCGGCTCTGGATAACAAAAATTGCCCTATACTGCTTAGAAGAATTGTTGACAGGTTAAGCAGCATCAATTATGGACTCCGGATCGATTACGCCTGTGTCATGTAAACTGCCAGTCTCTCCTTGCGCATGTGGATGAATTCCGATCCTTCTTCGTCAACTCAGGATACCACATCATCTGTTTATCCGAATCCTGGCTTAAACCTCAGGTGCTTGACCATATGGTCTCTCTTTACGGATATCACCTCTTGAGGTGCGACCGTGTTGGCAGGAATGGAGGGGGGTTGCGGTTTATGTGTCTTATGATCTTCAAGCTACGACCTTGTGTCAGTCCGAGGGCGCTTACTGTGGAAGACCAGAATATCTTATCCTTGAGATTTCTGCTGAGAACTGTTCCAAGATTCTGCTGGCTGTTGTTTACAGGCCACCTCACTGTGGATTTCTGGCCGATTTCTTTAATGTGTTCTCTGACCTGTCTGTTAATTTTAGGCACTCTATAATTTTCGGGGATTTTAATGCCGACCTTCTTTCCCCGACCTTTGATGCTGAACAGATTCGGTCTTTCGTTAGCGCATCTAATCTCTTTCTGGTGCCTTACACCTCCACGCACCATACACGTACTTCCTCCACACTGCTCAATCTATGCATCATAGATGACGCGGACAAACTGATTGACTTTGAACAGCGGGATGTCTGCTTCCTATCTGCCCACGATCTCATAGCGATATCATACAACATCCGAATTGAACGGATTCCCAAGCGCACCATCCGCGCTCGTGACTTTCGCGCTTTCAATCCGGAGGATTTTCTTGAAGAACTGGCGTTTCTAAACTGGGATGATTTGTACTTGGCTGCAAACGTTGACGCAAAAGTAGAGTTTCTCAACAATTCGCTCTTGGCCTGTTTTGACGCTCCTTTCCGTGTCATGCAACCAAGGCACTTACCCGCACCTTGGCTCTCGACGGGCATTAAGTCTCGGATGAAGGAGAGGGACAGAGCCAGAAGAGTATGGAAGAGGAACAAAACGGATGACAACTGCAATTCATTTAAACGCCTGAGAAACTTAGTGCAGAACGAGGTGCGGAGGGCTAAGGCCGAATTTTTCCACAGAGAGTTTCAAGGATCTGACGAGCCTAAAGTAATATGGAAGAAACTGAGACAATTCGGTCTTCTGAAGCCAAAAACGGCGACGGAGAAACTTGTTTTCACCACCGATGAACTAAACGCTCACTTCACGTGTAACGGGATGATTTCCGACTTAGATTGTAACTCTGTGTTCTACTTGGGTGAGGCGGAGTATGACGACTCCAAATTCTACTGGAGCAATATTGAACCTTTGGACGTCGTCCGGGCTTTTCGTAAGTCCAGGTCGGATGTCGTTGGTGCTGACGGACTTCCGCAGAGTCTTATTGCGAGGGCACTCCCTGGCATTCTTCCAGCTGTAACTCACATCTTTAATTTCTGTTTTACTCACGGAGTTTATCCAGATGTCTGGAAGGCTGCGATCATCTGTCCTATTCCCAAGGTGAGACGACCTACTGAACTTCATGACTACAGACCGATCTCAATTCTGTGTGCGATCTCTAAGGCTCTTCAGCGCATTGCGGCGGATCAAATCAAGGGATACCTTGAAGAGCACAACACCCTTGATCCCTTTCAGTCCGCTTATAGGAAGAATTTTTCCACACAAACCGCGCTTATTAGGGTCTTGGACGACGTTAGGCAAGCTGCGGATAAGAGAATGATCACGGTCGCTACTTTTTTCGACTTTACAAAGGCCTTTGACAACGTCTGCCATGAAACCCTGATCGTCAAGCTAAGGGAACTGGGTTTTGCTTGTTCTACTCTGCGTTGGCTGTGCTCCTATCTGACCAACAGAAGACAGGCGGTGCGTGATCCGTCCTCTGGGAGGTTGTCGGCTGAGAGGCCCGTCCGCAGGGGGGTACCTCAGAGTTCCGTTCTTGGACCTCTCCTTTTCCTGCTTTACCTGACGAACTTCGGCTCTGTGTTGCGGCACTGCAAGTATAACTTCTATGCTGATGATCTGCTGATTTACCTGCATGTGGAACTCAGATTTCTTTCCGACGCTATCGGGAGGATTAACGAAGATATTGCCAGGATAGTGCAATGGGCTGTTGATAACGGACTCACGATTAACCCGAGGAAGACCAAGGCTATGATCTTGGGAACACTGCGCTTTGTGGGTAGCTTGGAGCTGAACGATTTGTCCCCTATTCGTGTGGGTGAATCGGTGATTCCTTTTGCCGACTCGGTGGATTATTTGGGAGTCACGCTTACTGGTGCTCTCTCCTGGGATAAACAGGTATCCAAAACGGTCTCCAGGGTTCACTCTACTCTCTATCAGCTCAAACTCTGCAAGCAACTTTTGCCGGTCCCTCTTCGTGCGAGGCTCGTTTCTGCCTTGATGCTTCCTCAGTTCGACTACTGTTGCACAATCCAAACGAACATCACTGGTGAGCAGAATCTGCGCCTGCAAAGAGCCTTAAATAGGTGTGTCCGCTTCATCTTCCAGGCGAGGAGGGACGAGCACATAACTCCATACTTTTGTAGACTGGGTTGGCTCAAGATCGATCTTAGGCGTTTGTACTTCGTAGGGAGCTTAACTTACTCGGTGTTATCGAAAAGAAGTCCCCAAGCAATCTACAGTAACTTTGTTTTTAGGCATGTAAACACACTGCGTGATACTAGAGCTCCAAATGACGCTCTAAGCCTTCCTTTGTGCCGCACTGAGTTTTATAAGCGATCCTTTTGTTGCTCCGCTGCGGAGTTCTGGAATAATCTTCCCTCGGACATCCGTAGCGCGACTTCAATTGGTGTTTTTAAGGCCAAACTATTCAAATTTTTGTTCTCACAATTAGCGTGTACAAATTAACTAGTCTAAGCTATTATGTTTATTCACATTATTTTATTTTCTTATTTTTTATTTTATATTCTCTTCTTGTAAAATGTTTATTCTGTTTTTGTTAAGTCTTTCATATAGTGTATACGGCTTCTTCCGTGTAATTTTGTGACGACGCTTTAGGGGACGCAGTCCCAGAGCGTCCAATAAATAACGATTCTGATTCTGATTCTGAAAGAAGAGAACTCGTTTAATAACAGAACTCAGAGAATGTTACAAGCTCGTGAAACACGTCTGTCTGGCTCGAAGGCCCGGCGGATAATCTGAATCGCGTCTATTTACAAACAACGATGTTCCGCTCGTCGTTAGGCGCGTCGTCAAGCACGTCGTCAGGCAGCGCTTCGCGGCTGCCTTCGAGGTTTCCACCGGGTGTCTCGGCTCGGGCGCAACACTGCCCCCCTCTTCCTAGATTGTCGTCCCGACAATCTCCTAAAGGGCAGCGCTCAGACGAGCACGGGGACCAAGCTACCTCGCTACCGCTCTCCTCCCCGCGATTGGCCTCCAGGAAGAGCTGGCCAGACTCCCCCAAGCCATCTCCAGGAAGGGCCGTCCACCGCGTCTCATCCTCGAGTTCCGGACCTCCGTCTTGACGTCCTCTTCTTCGACGACCCCATCGCTCTCCCGCGATGTCTTCGGACAAGGGGGAGGAAACTTCCCGTGGACCCTGCGTCCCGCAGGACTCCCCAAGTCCCCGCCCGGCATTCGCCCTTCGACTCACCGGAAAACCACGGGTCAAAAACCGTGGGCAGGCGGTCTTCCTCAAGCTGGAATGCTTCTTGAAGTCCCGGCCGATGATCTGCCGCAGGTCGACCGATGTCTAAGGATCTCCTTTCGCGTACCCCTCCTCAGGCTGGAACGCTTCTTGAAGTCCCGGCCGATGATCTGTCGCAGGTCAACCGACGTCTAAGGATCTCCTTTCGCGTACCACCGTCCTTCTCTAAAACAACAAACAACGCACAGAAACACGGAACAAAATAACTGTTAAAAAATAAAGAAATTAACATTTCAAACATTTTAAGACTTTTTCTCATAAACACTTTATTCACAATCTGTTCGCTACAAAATTTATTAACGGGCTTCGTTCTACTCCAATCTTTCTCTTTCTAATTTCCTTTCAGAGTACAGAGCTAATCTATCCGAATGAACAATCTTTCTTTTGTGTTTGGGAGACTTCTGAATGCAATAGACCACGTCACTAAGCTTCTTTATTACACAAAAAGGTCCTTCCCAGTTGCTTTGCAATTTCGGGGCTTTTCCTCTCGTTCTACGAGGATTGTAGAACCAGACTTTCTGCCCTTCTTGAAAAAGAATTCGCCTGGCCCCTCGATCATACCAGGTCTGAACCCGAGAAAACTTGATTTCCATGCGCGCCCTAACACCAGAACGGATTTCCTCAAGTTTCTCCTTTAAGTTTCCAATAAATCCGCCGACCGACTGCTCCTCCTCCCCACAAAGCTTTGGAGGACTACCCTGTAACAGATCCAAAGGCAATCTTAGATCTCGAGCAAAACATAATTCAGCAGGAGTTACACCAGTGGTTTTGTGTTTTAAAGATCTATAAGCTAACAAAAACATGGGGACCCAACAATCCCAATCTCTCTGATTCTCAGAAATGTATTTCGCCAAATAGTTAGTAATGGTCTGATGCTGGCGCTCGACCTGTCCATCCGATTGAGGATGTAAGGCAGTAGTCCTCGTCTTCCTAATACCAAGGAGATCCATAAGCTCCGCAAAAAGTTTCGATTCGAAATTCCTTCCTTGGTCCGTATGTACCCCCGAGGGGACCCCATATCTGGAGACAAACTGATTAGTAAAGACTTCCGCTACCGTTTTAGCTCTTATGTTCTTTAATGGGAATGCTTCCACCCATTTAGAGAAACAATCCACAATAACAAGGAGATATTTATTCTCTGCTGCAGTTGTTGGAAGGGGGCCAAGAATATCCATCTGGATTCTCTCAAATGGTGCCTCAGCATTATGAATCTGCAAAGGGGACTTTCCTTTACCGGAAGGGCCTTTTCTGGAAATGCATACCTTACAAGATTTACACCAATCCTCCACATCTTGTTTGCAGGTTGCCCAATAAAAACGTTTCCGGATTTTCTCTAACGTTTTATTGATACCGAAATGTCCTCCCGAAGGAGAATCGTGGGCTTCCTTCAGAATCTCCTTGACTCGATTTCGGGGGACAAGTTGAAAGAAACTTGTTTTCAGGTTTGGGGCCTACCACCTCTTATATACGATTCCTTCCCTTAAAACTAGAGCGTCCCAATGTAACCAGTAGATCTGAGCGGAGACGTCTCTGTGAGGGATCTCAGAACGTGAAGGACGGACCCCAGTTTCCTTGGCTTGAAGAATGAATGAAATCCCCGTATCCTCACTTTGTTCTTTACGCCAGCTCTCTGGGCTCTCTCCCTGAAGAATCAAACGCGCAACCAACTTGTCCTGCTCTTGGAATTTTTTCTACTCAACTTTTTCACAATAACCACAGCCAAAATCCTCACACTGACGCCTAGATAGGCCATCAGCATTTTTGTGGAACTCCCCTTTTCGATGGATAATTTCAAATTCGAATTGCTGGAGCCTTTCCAGCCAACGTGCCAACTGCCCTTCCAAATCTCTGAAGGACATAAGCCATCTCAGAGAAACATGGTCAGTTCGGATTAAAAACTTCCGTCCTAAAAGATAATGGTGGAAAAATTTAAAAGAGTCTACAACAGCTAAAAGCTCTCGGCGAGTTACACAATAATTCCTCTCCGCCTTATTAAGAACACGACTGTAATAGGCTATAACTCTTTCCTTCCCCTCTTGTTTTTGTGACAAAACCGCGCCAATACCGTTATTTGAAGCATCGGTATCCAAAATAAGTTTTCCCTCCCCTTCAGGAAAAGAAAGGACCGGAGGAGAAGATAAAAATTTCTTTGATGCTCCTCCCTCCAAACAAACTTAGTTTGGTCTCCCGTGAGAGAGTAAAGGGACCTCGCCAAAGAAGAAAATCCCTTAATAAATTTCCGATAGTACGAGCAAAATCCTAAGAAACTCCGCAATTGCTTTCTTGTATGCGGTACTGGCCAATCTTTAACCGCAGTTATCTTTTCAGGATCCGTAGTTATGCCTTCCGCCAAAATAACATGTCCCAAATATTTAACACTTCTACTAAAAAGAATGCATTTATTTGGATTCAACTTTAAATTAACTTTTCTGAAGCGTAAAAGCACTGTTTCAAGATTCTTCAGCATTTCAGCAAAACTTTAACCAAAAATAATTACATCATTTAGATAAACCAAACAAATTTTATTCAAAAATTGTTTAAGGACTTTTTCCATAAGACGCTGAAACGTAGCGGGGGCGTTACAAAGGCCAAAAGGCATAACGGTGAACTGCCAGAGTCCGTTACCGATAGAAAACGCTGTCTTTTCTCTGTCTTCAAGACGGATTTTCACTTGCCAGTATCCGCTCTTAAAGTCTAAAGTGCAAAACCAAATGTTACCTGACAACTGGTCGAAAATATCGTCTATTCTGGGAAGAGGAAAAGAATCCTTTTTAGTTACAGCATTAACTTTTCTGCAGTCCACACAAAATCTGATAGAACCATCCTTCTTTTTAACAAGAACTACAGGTGAGATCCAGGGGCTTTGTGATTCCTCTATCACTCCTTGTTTCCTCATTTTATTTACTTCCTTTCGCATTTGGATTGGAATACGACGGGAAACCTGCTTTATGGAAGGAGAATCTTTCACATCTATAGCATGTTTAACAATATCACAATTCCCTGCAATAATTTCTTTAGAAAATACATCTTGAAAATTTCTCAGAAAATGGGCAAAAATCTCCTTTTGAGACTCATTCAAATTCAAAGAATTATTCACAAAAAGTTCCTTTAAGATAGACGAGTCTCCTTCAGAAAAAGCTTCTACTCGAGAACAGTTAAAGACTTCTTTCTTATTTAAGTCGGGACTAACAAAGAAAGATTCGAAAACATTTTCCAAATTCACTTTTGAGAAAATCCTTTCCCAATAAACAATCGTCAGAAATCTCTGCAACAAACATAAGAATTTCCACAGAATATCCGCCAATTTGAATATTTACAATGACTCTAGATTCCAAAGAAACTCTTTCTCCGGTCGGATATCTCAAATAACAATTTTCTACCTTAACTCTCTCTACTTCGTCTTTAATCAAATTTCTATTAACTATTGAGACATCGGAGCCCGTATCTATCTTAAATGAACAACATTTATTATTCAAAAAACCATTATAACAAAAATCTGTTTCATTTTTTAATTATTTATTTCAAAATATTTAAAACAACCAATTTTCGGGGAATTTTTCATAAAAGTTGAACCCGCCCCGCCGCGCCGAGCTCAACTAAATCGCGTTTCCCTCATTGTGGCATTCTGATCGGTAATGCCCGGTTTTACCACACGTCCAACACTCCCCCCGGCCGGCGCTGAATTTGCTGCCTCGCCAATTCCCTATTGGGCCCTTCCCCCCTTTCTCTTTCCCCTCACTATTCCTTTCTTCACTACGTTTTTCATTTCCTACTACCGAATTTTCATCTCCTTTTTTCACAAAATTTTTATTAAAATTCCCTCTATATCTTTCAGAATTGTCCCACTGAATAATCTTAAGCGCTTTGGCTCTTTCGACGGCTGCATTCAGAGAAGTTATTCCTTCCATCTGAAGCGCTCGCCTGATAAAATTATCCATTATAGCCGTGGTAAACTGCGCGCAAGCGATTTTATCGCGCAATTCAAACGGGCACTCGGGGTACGCCAGGCGCAAAAGTTTGTCGATTTCGGAGCCGAGTGTGGCCAAATCTTCTCCGAATTTTTGTTTACGGTTCGTAAACGCGACGTAACTGTTCTGCGATTGTCGTCCCTCCCGACACGCAACTCAAGTTTTGCTTTTAGCTCCGCGAAATCTAACCGCTCGACGTCTTGAACCGTTTCTAAGACCGAGCGTGCCTTTCCCCTCAGGCTCGAAGCCAACGCGATCGTTTTCGTAGCGTCGTCCCAGTGATTCGCCTTCGCGATTAAGATTAATTGTGAAAAGTATTCATGTAACGAGACGGTCCCGTCATACGTGTCGGGTTTTAGCTTATAACCCAGCTCAGCACTCGCGACCGCGACACTTTCTCTCGCGCGAGCAGCTCGCACTCCCGCACCGCTCGCAATTGCGTCCCCTACTCTCGCGTGCGCGACTCGTATTTCCGCGCCGCTCGAGACCGCGACTCTCTCACCCGCGTGCACGACTCGCGTTTCCGCGCCGCCCGAGACCGCGATCCCGTCATCCGCGCGCCCGACATCCCGATTCGCGCCGCTCGCGACCCGCGTGCCCGAGTCCCCGGATGCTCTAATATTAACAGGACTTAGCTCTGTGTCGCTGGTGATTGTCCCTCGCAGTCGGCGGATCTCCTCCTCCTGGCGGCGGAACGTCTCCGCGTTTTCGCGTTCCCTCCGAGCGTGTTCCTCGCGCATCTCCCGTATCACCGCCTGAAGAGTCACCACTTCCGCCGTTATCTCCGCAGCGTCCGACTGTGGAGTCGCTACCCTTAGCCGTTTCCTTGCGACCATGAGGAAATTCCTGGCCGTCGTATCGTCACTCGTCGCCCGTCTATTTCTCGCTCGTCCGATCCCGGACGAGCCCTCAAAATGTTGCGCTCGTCCGCGCGTTCGCTGCACTCACACTCACGCACACTCGCGAACGCGGCGCGCAATCCCGTTTCCGTGAATAAATACTCTCAGAAAGAATAGAACTCGTTTAATAACAGAACTCAGAGAATGTTACAAGCTCGTGAAACACGTCTGTCTGGCTCGAAGGCCCGGCGGATAATCTAAATCGCGTCTATTTACAAACAACGATGTTCCGCTCGTCGTTAGGCACGTCGTCAGGCACGTCGTCAGGCAGCGCTTCGCGGCTGCCTTCGAGGTTTCCACCGGGTGTCTCGGCTCGGGCGCAACAATATCATACTTTTATCACGGTCGCCACTCGATCTTAACCTACTAAATCGAGAAAGGTTGAAAAATGGATGACTGACCGTAACGCAGACCCTGCTGATTCCCCTCCTTCAACCCCTTCCGGTTCCCATCTGTCTCGTTCGACTTCCGCTTTTCAGGATCGCCGTGGGACACGCGTCGCTGGACCTAGGACCGTCTTCGGGAAGCAAACGGCTGTGCACCGCTGGATTTGACCTTCGCCCCTGTTGGACCTTCGCTGGACCGCCGCACCTTGTGGATCGTCGAGGATGATTTCGGACCGTCGTCGGGTAAGTATACGTGGGAACGGGTAAGTGCGCCTTTCGCGTTTCAGGTACAGTCTCTCAATGAATTTTACACGTAATTGCAATAGGTAAAATGTAATTTATTACCTTTTCTTTCTAGCTTTACATGGAGTACTTTACTTCTACAATGGAAAACCGCACTCGACTTAGCGTTACTCGATTATCGTTACGGTTATAAAGATTCACGTTCGCGTCCCGAACGTCTCGCGGATCGCTAACCGCGTACGTGGGATAACGCACTGCTAGGCGGGATCGTTCTTGTGTTTTCCTAAACGCAAGTATTCCCGGAGCGCATCCGTCGCTATCCTCCGTAGGATGTCGGCGCGTATCTCCCGGGGTGACACCTCCTTACAAGTTCACCCTAAGGGTCACTTTACGATCAACCGGTTCAGGAAGACCCACTTCCCAATCAACCGCACGGTTCGGTGGCTCACGAACGAACTCCCCTTGGCTCGCGTCGATTCCCTCGCCCGGCCGCTGTCGCCGTCCCCCACTCTCGCGCCGATCACGCCATCGCGCGCCGCTCGTCACACGTACGGCCCCGGTACGCCCTGGCACGGCTGTCGCGCTGACGCGTGACTACTACGCATTTGTTCGGCGATCACGTGAACGCTCGCTATCTTTACGCACGTAGACACTTCCGGCAGTCATGCCTCTATCCACATACCGCTTTGCCCGTGCCACCTCTGTCATCGTTCATCCTGCACGTTAACGCTCTCTCACGCAAAGCGCCATGTTTACATAATTGTCTCCTGATCGGGCGACTTCCGGTTGCACGCCTTATTCGCTGGGTTTATCCTATCGGGTGTCGCACTTCCGGTTCGCGATTTCGCGATTCCGTCGTCGCACCGCGATGTGCTTCGGCAAGTGAGCGTCCCCGCCTGGACTCTTCACGTTACCGGTGCAACCCGGTGCCGGTCACTTCCGGTTCGCGATCTCGCGATCCCGTCGTCGCACCGCGATGTGCTTCGGCAAGCGAATGTCCCCGCTCGGGCTCTTCACGTTACCGGTGTGACCCGGTGCCGATCGCTTCCGGTTCGCGACTTCGCGATCCCGACCACGCTCGCGTCGCCGGTTTCCGACGCTTGTGTCCGAATAGCAACATTGCGGCCCCGTACCTTGTTCGTTCCACGGGCCCCATGGTCGTCCTCACGAGACTGCCCTCGGTGAGCTCGTGTCGGAATTACCCGCACCCTTTGTCAGGTTTGCGCTATCTCGATCCGACGGTTATGTTGACCCGCGCACTCGCCGGCTCGTCTCATACAAGCATCCTCGACACATTTCCGCCGCCCGTGATAGTGAATGGCTTGTAGAACCCGAATTTCCGGTTCCACTTATGCCACCGGCTCGCGCCTCATTCTCGCGCTCATGTCGCTCTCTTTCCGACACGTCTGTGCTCGCGATTGACGCGCCCGACGCGTCCTTTCGTTATACGCGATACGTACGCTGCGCTCCAGTTGACGCTACACCGACTTGTCATGCTCGCCGGTTGGATCGTCTCGACGCCGTATCTTAGAAAAATGTCGAATAGTATAACCGCGTCAAAGGAAAAGATTACTTTATCGGGCGACGATAAGCAAAACAAAAGAAACTAAACTACCGGAAGTTGGCCCGGCTCGCCTTCGACAAAAAAAAACAAACCAAACTACCGGAAGTTGGCCCGGCTCGCCTTCCTTGTCGCGTGTTTTCGGGTTAACGCGGCATATCAAGAAAATAATAATCAATCACCCAAAGGAATAGTGTGCTTCTTTTATTAATTACATCAACGCGACGCGTCGGCTGTAGCCAAAATAAGAGTCTAAGGTTTCATTACGCTTCGCGCTTGTTCGCGTTCCCGAATTGTCTACGCGGTCCTTATACCTATGATTAATATAATAGCTCTAACTACGTATGAGTCTATGTGCTTATATCGCTTAGTGTAAATATATATACGCATGTCTATACTTAAATCTAATGTTCGCGCATGTGTGTGTGTGTGTGTGTGTGTGTGTGTGTGTGTGTGTGTGTGGGTGCGTTGGTTGGTTTCGCGTGGATGTCCTCTTTATTTACCGTTCTGTGTATTTGTACGCGGGTGTGTGTGTGTGTGTGTGTGTGTGTGTGTGTGTATGAGCGCGTGAGTGTGGCGCTTGCACGCTAATCCTCCTGCGGCATCGCGGGGTTGGTCGCTGCTGCCTCGGTTTCGCTTCCGCCGCTCCTCGGCGTCGTGCTTCCGGCCCGCGATCTCTCGTCGGCCTGCCGCAGTGGGGAGGAGTGTCCAATCGGGAGGACTCCCGGGTGACGGACCGGTCGTACGGGCCCTTGTGCATCTCGACGGATGATCACATCCTCGATGACCGCCCTCATCCTGGGTTCCAGCCGGATTTCAGCGGCCCTCTCGCTCCCCGGCTTGAGCAAACTCTGGCCGGGCTCGACTGCCCCCGGTCTGTGAAGGCTCTCGCCGGTCTTGGGGCGCCTCTCAGCGGACGGCTGCAGGGACGAAGGAGGTCGCACCCCCTCCAACGCCTTGTCCGCCGTGGCGACCAGCACGTCCGCCGCCGGGGGCGAGTAAACTCTGCCCCGACGGCGGACACTCCTACTCCGGTGACTGGCTTCGGGAGGGATGCGATCGCCAGCCACCGGAGTTACCTAAGCCGCTGCTGGCCCAGTGGGGCTACCATTTCTCTGAGTCACATTTGACTCTTGACTCAAGGAGCCCTGATATATCTAATTTGTGGCTAGGTGTGGACACTACCCACCTCGCCACGCCTCTCAGTGTTCTGGGAGGGTTAAGTTCGACATCCCGTTATCCCCGCCGGGACGCCAAGCCTCCCGTCCTCCGGGGGGTTCCCCTCGTCGGAGGGGGTGACCCGGAGGTGCGGCTCGTACTCCTGCCGCACATTGACAAATGCGGCGCTTGACCTCGCTGGCAGAGGGCCACCGGGTGGAGGCCAGGGTAGTCACCACTAGTGACCACCCCAGCCCCTGAAAATCTATTGTGGGAGGTCCGCCGCCGGGGGATTTCTTTCCCCACGACGGATCCTCTCCGCCTCCTCCATAGAGGACATGACCTTCCCGCAAGATTGCAGGAAAGCCCTCCACCTCGTTTCATTTCCAACCATAGCCACCACTATGGCCGGGAGGGAGAGGTCGTTGCCGACCTCCCCCGTAGGACACGGCGCTGTTCTTCTCACGCTGGACACTCTTCCAGCGTGTGCTGCGCCATGTCCCTCTCCTCGTCGCAGTGATGGCATTCCGTTGTGGCTTCCTTCCCTATTCTGTGCAGATACTCACCGAAACATCCGTGTCCGGTGAGCACCTGCACAGCGTGGAATGACACTCCGTATCCCCGACTGTCCAGCCATTCGGCTAGACAGGGTCGGATGGCATCGGCAGTCCTCCTACCAAACTCAGCGTTGGCAAGATAAACCTGCCAACGTCTAACCAGGGCCGCCTTTTCCTGGAGCCTTATCATCCGACGAGCCCTGAACAGGATTTGCGTTCCCCCAGCTTGCAGCTCCCTTGTACGCCTATGAACTTCAGCGTACTGCCGAGCCGCAAGCTCTAGAGGGGGAAGGCCTGCCAGGACCGTCGCCGCCGCGTGCGAGACCGTGCTATACGCGCGTGACACCCGCAGCGCTATGACGCGCTGCACCTGTCGCAGCTGCATCTGTATGCGCCGCGATCCCTCCGCAGCGGGTGCCCAGATCGGGGCGCCGTACAGTGTCACCGCGTGCACGGTCGCGGCATAAAGCCGGCGAGCACGTCCACTCGCCCCTCCCAGGTTAGGCATGAGCCTAGCTAGGGTCTTTGCCACACCTTTGGCTCTGGGAGTTAGGCGAGCAAAGTGTTCTCCAAAGCTCCAGGTGCCATCCAACCAGAGGCCCAGGATCTTCATACAGGCCTCCACGGGGATACTGGTTCCCTCCACGTTGATGCGGGCCACTGGTGGCCTCCCCATTGATTTGTCGTAGAACACTGCTTGTGTCTTGTGGGGAACCACCTTAAGGCCCACTTCCCGCATTGCAGCCACAACGGCCCTCACTGTGACATTAGCCTTTGCAATGGCCTCCACCCATGTGTCGCCCTCAACTCCCAGGAATGTGTCGTCAGCGAATCCATTCAGCCAATATACAGAGAGGAGGGCAACACGGAGTACGGAGTCGTACCCCAGGTTCCACAGGAGCGGGCCGAGCACCGACCCCTGCGGAACCCCCCGCACGACCAGTTTGACCGTGATGTTGCCATCTTGGTCTATATAGACCAACCGCCTGTCCCGGAGATAGTCGCATATAACGGCTATCAGATAAGGGGGAACGCCATGGTGTAGCAGCGCCCCCCTTATCGCCGGACACGGCAGGGAGTTGAAGGCGTTAGCCACGTCAAAGCTAACGCCCAATAGCACCCTGTCGGCCTCCGCCGCGGCCTTCGAAAGGGCCATGATGCGAAGGATCGCATCCACGGTGGATCTGCCCTCTCGAAAGCCATACTGGTCCTGAGAAAAGTCAGGACCAGTCCGGGTCAAATGCTGGACGATTTGGTCGGCAAGAATTCTCTCGAACAGTTTGCCGACCTCGTCCAACAGGCAAATTGGTCTATACGCTGACGGCTGGTCGGCGGGCTTTCCCGGTTTAAGGAGGAGGACCATTCGCGTCATCTTCCAAGCATGGGGGAACCGGCCTTGTCTGAGACACTTGGTATATAACTTTCTCAAGTGCTCAGCCAGCTCCCCCGTGGCCAAGGACCAGGCTTTTCCCGGAACTCCATCAGGACCCGAAGCCTTCCCAGCTTTAAGCCGCTTGGAGGCTTTTTTCATCACGTCCATGGAGACCTCGAGCTCCTCGTTCCACTCCACGACCGGTGGAGCGGGACCTCCGTTCACCCTCTCCCCGGGATCGTCGGGGAAGAGGGTGTTTACTACCTCTTCGAGAAACTCGGGCTCCATGGACTCCGTCGCCGGGGGCGCCCAAATCCTCAGCTTATTGAGAACCAATTTGTATGGGCGCCCCCACGGATCCTGGTCCAGGTCCTGCAGAAGTTCCTGCCATGAACGGTCCTTGGCCTGCTTGATGGCCCAGGAGTAGAACCGCCTGGCGGAGCGGTACTCCACTCCTGCCTCTTTTATACGTCTCGGCTGCTGGTGCTGGACCATCCTGGCCCGCAGCCAACGACGCCCGCAGCCAACGACGCGTCTTACCTCGGCGATCTCCTCCGTCCACCAATATGCAGCCTTGCGTAGATGATGACGGGATCGGGGCATGGTGGCATCACATGCCGTTTTCATAATTTCCCCGATCCGCGTTGTAATCTCATCCACGTCGTTGGACAATGTTAGGACATCATCCACCCACAATGAAGTATGGATGGAGGCTCTAAGCATATCTCCATCCATCTTCCTGAGGGCCCAACGAGGGAAGCGTAGCTCCGCCTCCCTCCGGCGGGCCTGGGCTTCCGGGAGGGTGACCGGGAGACTCATCTCTATAAAGAGATGGTCCGACAGAGAATAGATCTCCTCGGCCACTCTCCATCCCTTCACCCGGCGGGCAACGGCGGGGCTGGCCCATGTTAAATCTATTATAGACCCCCTCCCCCCACGATGCCTCACGCAGGTCTGCGTATTCCCGGAGTTCAAAAGAACTAGTCCCAGGCCCGCCATCCAGTCCTCGAGGATCCTGCCTCTTCTGTTTGTGGCCGGGGAGCCCCACAACGCCGATTTGTCGTTGAAATCCCCGGCCACTATGACTTGCTGTTGCGGCAGAATACTCGCCAGGCAGACCCGAAGGGATCCAAAACTCCCTCAAAAGCGGCGTCGCCTACGTTGGGGGACATATAAACCCCCGCAACGTAAACCCGACCCCACTTTACAACAACGAACCCGTCACCTGCCTCAACGCGAGAGCAGGCAACGGGCTCGTCCGTCTGCCTCCATGTAATTGCCACCAAACCGCACCGGCTGCCCGCCCACAACGAGTGGTTTTGCGGCACCCGATACGGCTCGGCGGCCACTCCCAAGCCACACCCGCGCTCCGACATTGTATGCAGGAATACATCCTGCGAAGCGCGGCCGTGGTTCAAGTTAGCTTGGAGGAAGCGGTGTAGGGGCATTAGTAAAACTCCTCACCGGAGCCCTCCTCCCCCTTCTCCTCTCCTTGCTCATCGCTGGGCAGGGCCGCTGAGTGCGGCCCCTTCTCTTTTTGCCCGTTTAGAGCAGGCGTCTTTTTTAGGGCTGGTTTTTGCAGCGGGGTCAACTGCAACACCATTTGCCTTTCATCCTCCTCATTATTGTCCTGCGTGTTTACAGGCTCTTGAATAGGGGCCGGTGGCGGCGACTGCTGCAGCTGGTGCTGCAGAGCCGACTGCCCCTCAGCAACTTTGCTCCTATTCTTCCTCCTTCGTTGGGCCAAGGGGCTCCCATCTACGCCCTCGTTGTTTTCCGCGGTCGGACCCGACCTTTTGACCGGCAGCCTGTTGGGATTCGGGAGATTCACCGTATCCACGTTTTTGATGGTTGGCAGTGGGCGGGAGGACTCCGAAGCTTCGTCAACTTCCATCCTCTCCGCTCCTTTGACCGTGGAGGGCTTTGGCTTTGTGACACCTACCGCCTTCCTGGGCTTAGTCCTCTTCTTGGCGGAGGTGCACGCCTTACCCCCGGCTCGGTGTCCCGCCGGCCTCCCAAGGTCAGCGCACACGGGGCACCTAGGGACCGCGTTGCAGTCCCAGGCTAGGTGGCCATCATCGCCACACCTATAACACCGGGAGCTGCGGTCCGTCGTGCATCCAGGCATCTAAAGCACTGGAAGGGCCAGGTTTCCAGTGCCTGCGCTCGGGCTACAAACCAGCCCACCCTCAGTTTTCCGCCCGCTTTGAGGATGGCGTTGACGGCTGCGAGCGGGCATCTCACCCAAACCGTGTTTAGGCCGTCAGGCCCCCTACGCAACGGCCCGACTTGGAACTGTGACGGCGCACAGTCACCCATGTTCGCAATGACTGCCGCTATCTCATGGTCCGCTGCAGAATCCTCGAGATCGAGGATCTTGAGCTCGCCCGTTTTTATGGGCCTGGTGATTTTCACCCCCGGGCGTCCTTCGAACAGCTTGGCCAACTGCTTAGCCAGCAAGTCAGCCTTGGAGCTATTTTCCTTCCGCGGGATCTCTATGATGGGGGCCCCCGTTTGGGCCCTTTTTAGCTTAAAGCCCGTGGTGAATCCCATCTCACTGGGATTAATCTTGGCACGGGCTTCCCGGAGAAGTTCCTCGTAGTTCCCGTCTACGCTCATTATAGTAACTGCCGCGCTGCGCGGCAGTTTCCTCCCACCACCTTTAGCCGACTTCCCAGCCGCAGCCGGGTCCTTCGGCTTGTTTGCCGGCTTAGCCGGTGCGGGCCTTGATACCGCGGGTGTCCCCTTAGTTGGAGGAGCCCCGCCAGCACCCCTACTCTTACCGGCAGCAGCAGCCTGCTGCTTCCCAGCTTTCCTCTTCCTCACAACTGTCGTCCAAGCCTCTTGTTCCGAGGCCCCGACGGCGTCCTTCAATGCAGGGGTAGTGGTAGCAAGGGCAGCTTTGCCGGCCTGCTTCTTTGCAGCAAGACCGGGAGCATTCATTCCCGGAGGCTTGCCTTTATTGGCAGTCCCTTTTACCGCCTCCGCAAAGGTGGGCTTTAGCTTTGCTTTGCTCTTTCCATTTGCAGCCTTGCTCTTGTCACTGCCGACCTTCGTTGCTGTATCCCTTTTGTTTGAAGGGGGAGCCTTCTCAGCGGTTGGTCCCGCAGCACTGGCCGACAGGCTACTCAGCACTTTGGCGAGCATTCCCTCGATCCTCTCAAACCGGCGGTTCGTTGCGTCGTCGCACGAGGACTGCTCCGCAGGTGCAGTGTGCCTCGGCGGAACAGCCCCCTCCAAAACCCTCGACTTTCCTTGTATCGCAGGTCTGACAACTTCCGGCATACCCTCGGTGTCGATCTGCGCAAGGATCTGCTGCCTTTTCTCCTCGGCAGCATCTCTCTCCCTCCTCTCGGCCGAGTCCTCCTTTTCCGAGGAGTCCGGAATGACGTTTCGCTTCACTTTCCTTCTCATTCGCCTGTCCGGTATCGGAGAGTCGGGAAGGAGGTTGTCCCGAAGCACCTCCACCTCCATATGCTTGTCCTTCCTCTGAGGCAACACCCTCTCCACGAGCTCTCGCAGTCTGGCGTTGTCTTCTCTGAGCGCAGCCACCTGGGAGCGGAGCTCCTCCATCTCCACATCCCTGGCGAACTGGCTCTCCTGCCCCATGCGACTGACCAAGTGCGTTACGGCTGCGGTGATTGTCGCAGCTGCCTCATTTAAAGATTTTTGGTCTGTTCCTCGGAGAGGTCTGTTCCAAGATCCTGCTAGGAAGGTCATTTGTGGGAGCCATTTTCAATTCCTCTAGCTGCTCCAACTCTTTAACCTTCCTGTTCCTCGAGAGTCTGGCCGGCACCGACGGGTCGACGAGCTCCCGAAGCCTCTGCTCCTCTTTTTCCCTCTCTTTCCTAGCGAGGATGGCCATCTTGACCTCCCGATCGCCGGTTGCCACTGGTTTCCCTCTTTTGCGGTCGGTTTGCCCCGTCCTCGCCTTCACCTCCCGGTCGAGGTCGACTGAGGCATCCGACACGTCGGAGTCGTCCACCCCGAGGGAGTCCACATCCGCCAAGGTGTCCGCGGACTCGACCCTAGCCAGTGCAGTCCCGGCCAGTGCGGGTTCGGCCTTCTTCAAGGCCTTTTCCGACCCCTTCAGTAACTCGTCAGCGGTCCTCGACCCTCTCTCCACGGGAGCGGGGGTGGCGAAGACCACCCTTCCGCCTCTGCACGCCGATGGAGCTCGGGAGCACGATGGAGCACGACGGAGCACGTCGGAGCAATCCCTTGAGAGGACTGCCCAGCCCCGTCCCGAGCGCTCTTCGGTCCCCGAAGTTTCCTTGGAGGTTTCTTAGAGACGCTCTTCTTCCCGCTAACTACGTCATCGTCAGTATTTGTGTTGGAATCCATTTCTTGTTTAATCCCACTACCCGCTGCGGCTCTGGGTGGTAGGGCGCGCCCCACGACTGACCGAGGATTACTCCCGACCGGCCGTGCCCCGGTGCACTCACCTGAGGTACCTCCTGAGGTACTACCTTATGCCTCGGGCACCCGGAATTAACATCGGGGGCACTGGATTCCAGCCCCTTACACACCCGTGGGCGAGGCAAGCCTCCTCCCACAGGCTATCAGAGATCCCCGGGCTTCGACACCCGGGGCACCGCAGTGGGCGCCGCCACGCGGGGAGCCCCACGGACGGTTGGGACGAAGGAGGTCGCACCCCCTCCAACGCCTTACCCGCCGAGGCGACCGGCATACCGTGTTCAGCCGTCGGCCGAGGTGACCTCCGCACCGACGGTTGTTCTCCGACTCCAGTGGCCGGGTTCGGGAGGGATGCGATCCCCGGCCACCAGAGTCACCCGCGCGCCGCTGGCCCGTAACTGGCGGCCCCGCCAGCCCCGACCTCGGAATATGTTTGAGCGGCCCGGCGGGTCTCCTCACAGAACATATACTAAGAGAAGCGCAAGCTCCTTTGTAACCAGTGGAAACACGAAACGCCGCCGCGCGATCGACGCACTCCAAGTGGTTAGGCCCTGTACTACATTCTATATTTATAGCTACTAGCTGTGTTCCGAATACACTGCCAGTACTGAAAATCTATAATTTACGTTATACGTAAACTATAGATTTTCAATACTGGCAGTGTATATCGGAACACAGTTTATATGAGCCGTAAATAATATAGAATATATGTTAATAAATAACATATGTTATTTTCGTCATAAAATGAGGGAATGCGCAATAAAGAACAAATTAATTACATATAAAATGAAATACATTTTTATTAATAAATTTTAATTTATAACATGAAATACATTTCTATTTCAAAGTGTGTAACATAGAATTACATTTTAATTTCAAAGTTTAACATAAAATACATTTTTATGTCAAAGTGTGTAACATAAAATACATTTTGATTTCAAATAAAGTCTATAATAATAGAACACATAACAGAATATACGATTCTATAATAAGTGGAAAAAAGAAAAAACCGTACAATTAAAGAGTTCGAAAACCAAATATATCAAAGAGAAACTAAAAATGCAAATAAGCAGAAAATGCAATTAAATCACAATGATTTAAATTGCTTGGTTTTTTCGTAATGGCTTGAAGTTACCTGTACCGGTTTTTTCTTATCTTTAACATACTTATGTATTAAAAACGCTAAACTAATTTTGACCAATTTATCATCACATCGATGATTGATACAGAAATCACTGCTCTAGTTATTAAAAAATACTTTTTTAAGAGCTGATTCTAAGTTTGACTTATGTCCATTTTCATCGCAAAAGTGAAATAATCTATTGTGTACGTTTTGTATGAACGTAATCACCTTATTACTTGGATACGTTAACGAATCTTTGTCTGAATATTCTTTAAAAACCGTGTACAGATAATGTTGTTCTTGTTGTGTACAAAACAAATCAATTTTACATTTTGAACAATTTTCGTCAGGAAGTTGTAGCCTTTTTAAAAGATAACCCGACACGTAAGAAAGAGCTTGAGAGGCATCAGTGTTTAAATTTTCGAAATCGACCCATGGAAGAGTACAGTCGGTTATGTGGTGGTAGGTCTTCTGACATGTTATACTTGCGTTGTTCGTTAGGCATATGCGACTCCTCGTGTTTCGCTAGACTGATCTTATTACTTCCTTTTAGGGCCTTCGGTATTGCCTTCGGTAGCAGCAGTCTGAAACATTAAACAATACAATTAGCTTCACACACTTAAAAGATAGATTCACAAATATATATACATATATATACATATATATATGTATTGCATTCTTTTTGCTGCCAATTTAATTATATATATATATATAAAGAGATAAAGCAAAATAAAAAAAGAAAGCAAAGTGTAATAAGAAAAGAGAAAATATGATTCAAAGAATTGAGAAAAATAAAAGATAGTCCGAGTAAAATAGTTATACGTACTTGTTGATGTACCAGCATGTGTTTCTGTAGATTGTTCAGCCTATTGAACTCGCGACCGCACACTTCGCAATCAAACTTCTTGTCGGGATCGTGATGCTTCTTGTGCATACTCAAGTCGGTTATGTGGTGGAAGGTCTTCTGACATGGATCGCACGTATACTTGCGTTGTTCGTTAGGCGTATACCTGACTCCTCGTGTTTCGCTAGACTGGTCTTATCCATGAAGCGGTCGCGATTGAGAATTATGTAGCGTCAAGTGACAACGTAGTGCCGTGGACGTGGCGAAATTTTTGTGGCACTCCAAACACTGGAACGGTCGATCGGCAGTGTGAGTCTTTCGGTGGATAAGAAGAAGAAAAGCCCCTGATACTCCGCGATCGCGATCCACCAGGCACCACCGAAATTCAATATGGCAGGCACAATTTTTCACTTTCACTTTTCGTCACAGAAGCAGAACAGCTTTTCGTGTCTCCAAGTCTCCGACGCCGACCATGCCCGATCGACGTTCGGCTTACTTCGGCTCACGATATGCGCGCGCATTACCCCCGATCCTGTTAGGCCCTGCCGCATGATGTTTCTCCCCTTCTCCTACGAGTTGCACCCCCATGGGTCTCCTTCAAGAAAAATCGCCCGGCCCCAACCTCGAAATACGTCCGAGTGGCCCGGGCGGTCTCCCACCCAGGTCGCCTGGCCCCGACCTCGGAATACGTCCGAGCGGCCCGGACGACCCTCCACACTCGACGGACCGTGGGACCACGTCCCTGGTGTGCAACCACCGAGTGTGGGCCTCTCCTCCAACCAGCCCAGGACCACGTCCTGGGCCGGGTTAAAAGAGGGATACCCCTTCCCCCTCCTGCCGGAGCACCGGCGTGCAATGGAGAAAAGAAGGAAGGGGTCCTCCCATTCCCTCGGCGGGACGGCATCCCTGCCGCCTTGGGAACGGGGGAACCACCCTCCCCAACACCAACCCGTGGTTTTTTATCCAGGTAACCTTCCTCTAGGCCGGCGGGAGATGTAGAAACATCCCCTAACGGTCCCGGCCGACCAGGCGTTTGCAGTCAGAGTCGCCATCCCCTACTCAGTGATGGGGGATCGTGGGAATTTCTCGCGCACGCGCATTGAGCAAACGCAGTGATAGCCTCACTGACGTATAAAGTATCGAAAAGTCCCAAACTGAAAAAAATGAAAAATTGTAGGGAGGGAAAAAATCCTGTTAAATATATTTAATATTTTATTCTTGATATTTTATTTTGTAATGTCTGCAGCCGATTAATCACACGTATACCAACATTTGTTGCAAGGGTAAGGAAAACTACTGTATGATATATTCCGTATCCGCTCCTGTATTAACGATTCATAATTGCCGCGTGCAATCTAGCCTGCTATTCGCGGGCGCTCTCGTCTTTTCCGCCTAGTTACCGCCGCGCTACTATCGGCGACTTCCGGCCGCATCTACTGAAAAAGAGAGAGAACCATTGTGATCGTCGTACGAGTCGCACGCGCCGTTCAAGTCGAGCGATTGACCGCGCTTTTACCCGCTGTATCACCCGAGTGTTTAATAAATATTCAAAGCAGAGGAGAGAATCTTTTCCTTCTCGACCACGCCCGATCCTGAGGAAGAGCCACCGGATCACCTGCGTGGAAGCCACGAGGCTTACTAAACATTTGGCGACCGTGACAGGACATCCAAGACGTCCGACATTCGACGTGGTTAGCAAGCGCCCGGTCGCAAGCAATATCCCGACCGCGGTGTGTTGCTACGACGATCCCAGCCCAGAAACACGACGAGCCTGTCGCCAGACTGCAGACACGCCGTCGAAACATCGTGGGCGCGAAGCCCGCCATACCAGAGGCCCGCCAAGGGGGCCCGCCATTGAGCTACTCGTCTCAGCTCGCGTCCTTATCAGGACGAGCGAGAACACGCCCGTCTAGGAGGCAGCGCAAGGGCGCGCAAAGGTACGAGAGGCTCCAACGCAGCCTAACGCCGCACATTCCCGCCCCGCTGTACCACGACGGAACCAGGGGTTCTTCGCAGCCGAACGTCGTGCGTTCGCCGCATCCCGCCATACCACGACGCATCGAGAGGGTCCGCAGCCCAGCGACGTCCGTCCGGGTGCCAGGAGGACCACGTGCAGAGCCTCGCCGAGAGGATAGCGCTCGCTTGCGTCATCAGGTAGGAGTGGCAACCCAGCGTTCGCGTCGGTTCGATTCATTCGTTTCACACATTCTTTCTCGAGAAATCTTTCGCAGCGTCATTTCAAGATGGCTACTCAGCCGGATCCTGCCGCGTTACGGAAACAGCGCGCGATTATCAAGGGATCCTGTACGCGAATCAATACGTACGTCGATAATGTCGGTACCGTCACACCGATGGTAACGGCTCAGCTTGAGGAGCGTCGGTCAAAGCTAGAGAACTGTTGGTCAGAGTACAATTCGGTACAGTCACAATTAGAAATCATAGACGATGGCGAAGTTAACGATCGCGCTGCGTTCGAAGAAGCTTTTTATAGCCTATCCGCAAAAATTCGGGAACTTCTAAACTCACTTCGTGGCACGTCACGCAATGTTACGGCGCCGTCGCCGTCAAATTCCACAGTTTCCGAAGCACCAGAATCCGTGACCCACGTACGCCTGCCTAAGCTGAACCTTCCGACATTTTCCGGCAAGTACGAAGAGTGGTTTCCTTTTTTCGACGTTTTCAATTCGATCATACATTCGAACGCGTCGTTAAACAACGTTCAGAGGTTACAATATTTACGAGCGTCAGTTACCGGCGAAGCGAGCGACGTGATTAACTCCCTCGAGATATCGGACCTCAATTACGAAATCGCGTGGAATCTTTTAAAAGAGCGTTACGATAACAAGCGTATTATCGTACACACGCATGTTAAAGCCATTATGGAGCTCCCGTCTATGAGCAAAGAGAACGCTTGTGAATTGCGGAAAATTGCCGACGGCGCGTCAAAACACATACATGCCTTTCAGGCACTTAGACGTCCGACATCTCATTGGGACGATCTACTTGTGTACGTGTTAAGCTCTAAACTCGACCCGCTCACATTGCGAGAATGGCAAACTTCGTTGACTGGTTCCGAGCTTCCGACTTTCAAACAGCTCGTCGATTTCATTACCCATCGTTGCCAAGTCCTCGAGGCTACCGGCAAGTCAAGCGCTATTCCGACAAAGAACGTTAACGCGCGTTCAACAGCAACGGAAAGCGTCAAGCAGCGTGTGTCGCGACGCTGAAATTCAAGTGTACCTACTGCAGCGGGGAGCATTCTATATATCATTGCAAGGATTTTTTAGCCCTCCCTGTCCCTCGTAGAAACGCGGAAATTCGCAAATTAAAGGTATGTCATAACTGTTTACGCTCTACAACACATATCGCGAACAAATGCCCATCAGGTAATTGCCGAGTCTGTAAGGCGAAACATAACACATTGCTACATCCATCAACGGCTTCCGAGACGCCCGAGGGCGATCAGAAGGGAAACGCGGAACCGATTTCAGCGGCATCTCCGACTGCGCTGGTGGCGCATGCGTCGCGTCTTTCTGACGGCAATTACGTCATGCTATCCACGGCGGTCGTGTACGTCTACGATAATACGGGCGCGCGAAAACTCTGTCGCGTGTTGCTAGATTGCGGTTCCCAGGCCAATTTCGTTTCAAAGGGTTTCGTATCTGCTCTCGGTCTAAAGCCGCGTTCATTAAATATTTCAATCTCGGGAATAAATGGCGCAACCACAAGGTCTACTCAGATCATTCGATTAAAAATGCTATCGCGCATAAATTCATATTCCGTCGACGTTGAATGCATCGTAACGGATCAAGTCACGGACAAGCTTCCGTCGTTCACTCTCAATCGTGGCGATTATAATCTCCCGCGCAATCTACCGCTTGCCGATCCCCGCTTTCACGAGTCATCCGAGGTCGACGCTCTGATTGGCGCGGACGTATTTTGGGACTTATTATGCGTGGGGCAAGTCAAATCATCCCAAACGCATCCGACGCTACAAAAGACGCGTCTGGGGTGGATCCTAGCAGGCAGGTTAGGTTATCCATCGAAACCAACTCAGAAAATACAATCGTTCCACGCAACGGTAACCAACATACAGTTACACGAGGAACTAACACGTTTTTGGCAACAAGAGGACATCTCTAACGAGGCAGCCAATTACACCATCGAGGAGGCTATCTGTAAAAAGCATTTTGCGGACAACGTATCTCAAACCCAGTCCGGTAGATACGTCGTGAAGCTTCCGGTTAAAGTGCATGTGATGGCCAAAATCGGACAGTCCAGAGACATCGCGATGAAACGACTGCTGTCTATGGAAAGGCGTTTCAAACGTGATGCAACCTTAAAAGATCGTTACGTGCGCTTTATGCAGGAATACGCCGCACTCGGCCACATGAAGTCGGTAAACGTGCAACCTGATGACGATCCACCAGCCATCTATTTGCCTCATCACAGTGTTGTTAAGAGTGCGGGGCGGTCATTCAGAATACGGGTGGTTTTCGACGCATCCTGCAAAACCAGTACTGGAGTGTCTCTGAACAACGCACTCAGGATAGGACCAGTCGTCCAGCCAGATTTGACTTCCCTCCTGATTCGTTTCCGCTCTTTTCCATACGTCATCGTTGCCGATATAATCAAGATGTACCGGCAGATTCTGATACACCCGTCACAGACGCATCTTCAACGAATATTGTGGCGGAGCGATGCGGATACCGACGTCGAGATATACGAGTTGGTGACGGTCACCTACGGCACTGCAACTGCCTCATATCTAGCTACAGAATGTCTCAACCATCTAGCCGAGAAACACGCATCGAGATTCCCGGTGGGATCGATCCACATCAAGAAAGGGTGTTACATGGACGATTTTGCGACCGGGGCGGACACAAAAGATGGCCTAAAAATAGTTCGCGATCAAGTGGTGGAAATACTACGACTAAGGGAGTTCGAACTGAGCAAGTGGGCATCGAATTGCCCGGAGTTATTAAAAGACGTCCAGGATCAGAGCCACGAGCCAGTAGAAATCTGCAGCGGTGCGAACTCTCGCATCCTTGGAATGCAATGGAACCAATCCGAAGATACCTTTCAAGTTTCCCACGACATTCAGGAGGTTCACGGTACCATCTCTAAGCGCACGATATTATCTGGGGTGGCCAGATTATTTGATCCCCTCGGTCTCCTCGGACCCGTCATTGTTATCGCAAAACTTATTCTGCAAGACCTGTGAAAATCAGGTAGCCATTGGGACGAGTCCGTACCACAGGACATCCACGCGCGTTGGTCAAAACTGGAGGAACAATTGCCGGGCTTAAAACAAGTACGAGTCCCGCGGTGCGTAAAGCTTGCCACAGACCCCCAGCTAATACAAATACACGGGTTCTGCGAC
The DNA here is from genome assembly GCA_030770355.1 of Harpagoxenus sublaevis. Lineage (NCBI taxonomy): Eukaryota > Metazoa > Arthropoda > Insecta > Hymenoptera > Formicidae > Harpagoxenus > Harpagoxenus sublaevis. The sequence goes on along the minus strand of JASTWR010001494.1, from coordinate 1,891 downwards.
GCCAGCCAGCAGGCATACGGAGCCTGCATATACGTCCGGACGAAACTCGGTGCTAGCCAATACCGCACCGAACTACTTTGTTCGAAATCTCGCGTAGCGCCACTCAAGGCCATATCGCTGCCACGGCTGGAGCTACAAGCGACACTATTACTGGCTGAATTGCTGGGCAAGGTCAGCACATCGATAGACGTAACGCATTTCAAGAAAGTTCTCTGGTCTGACTCTACCATTGCCCTAAACTGGATAACTTCGCCTTCCCGGAGGTGGGAAGTGTTCGTCGCCAACCGAGTTGGTAAAGTACAGCGTTTAACTAAAATAAAAGATTGGAGGCACATTCCTTCAGCGGACAATCCCGCCGACGTACTATCACGCGGACTCTATCCGCACGAGCTGGTAGGCGCAAGTTTATGGTGGCATGGCCCCGCATTTTTGCAATACGAAGAAGACCGCTGGCCAAGTAAGGATATTACTCGCCTAGGAGATGATCTTCCCGAAAAACGAGAAGCAGCGGCAGCCGTCGTCGTCATCAGTCCTTCTATCGTCGACGGATTAATCGAGAAGCATTCTAGCTTGAGCAAGATATACCGCATCATAGCGTACTGTCTCAGGCTCCACCAAAGCGCATCGGCCGACTCCGGCCACCGTATTTCGTTTCTCACATCGAGATGTCGCACGCCTTAGGCGTCGTGTGCAAAAGCGCTACAAAGGAGCTCATTCCCTGACGAATACAGAGCGTTGAGCAAAGGGAGCTCTGTCAGCGCATCCAGCAAGATACTTTCCCTGTCCCCTTTCATGGACGAAGCCGGGCTGATCAGGTTGGGGGTAGATTAGAGAATCCGAGTTAAAATTCGACGCGTGTCACCCCATCTTGCTACCTCGCGACCACGAGTTTACGAAACGGATAATAGACAAGAACACGTGCGTAACATGCATGCCGGGACACAGGCAACCATGGCTGCAGTTAGGCAGAGATTCTGGCCTTTATCACTCCGCTTAATCACGCGAAAGGTTGTTCGAAACTGCGTAACATGCTTTAGGGCTAAAACCGAGCCAGTCCGAAGCCATAATGGGCTCATTACCTTCTAGTCGCGTTACTGTTTCAAGGCCATTCTCGCATTGTGGTGTTGATTATGCCGGTCCCGTATATTAAGAGAGGGCAAGCGACGCAATGCCCGCAACCATAAAGCGTATATTGCTATATTCGTATGTTTGCCACAAAAGGCGTTCATATTGAGTTAGTGAGCGATCTCACATCGGAAAGCTTCAGAAGAGGCAAGCCCGCTTGTATCTATTCCGACAATGGGACCACGTTCGTCGGAGCGCATAAGCAGATTAAAGAGTTTTACGACTTGATTGACGATAATCAGGTGCGGAATAATATAGAACAGTTTTGTCGCGAGCAGGAAACTTCTTGTCCTTTATCCCGCCTAACGCGGCCCGCATTTCGGCGGTCTATGGGAGGCCGCAGTAAAATCGGCCAAGTATCATATGGCTCGAATTATAGGCAAAGCGCATTTAACCTTCGAAGAGATGCAGACGGTACTTTGTGAGGTGGAAGCGATCCTGAACTCACGACCACTCACGCAGCTAAGCGCCGACCCAAACGATCTCGCGTATCTTAGTCCGCGGTCATTTCCTTGTCGGTACGACTTTGAATAGTTTCCCTTGCCACGATTTACACGACATTAACGAGAATCGGCTTACACGCTGGCAAAGAGTAGAACAACAAAGCAACATTTTTGGCGCAGATGGAGCACCGAATACCTTAACTCTTTGCAAGAACGAACAAAATGGAAGGCCAATAAGGGCATACAGTTAAAACCGGAGCAATTAGTGCTCATAAAGCAGCAAGGCCTGGCTCCCTTGCAGTGGCTGTCAGGGCGAGTTCAGG
>JASTWR010001493.1:0-42323 GCA_030770355.1 Harpagoxenus sublaevis | reverse complement strand
AGGAGCTTTATTCTTCGGGCAATTTATTGATAACATAGGCAACCAAGTTCGGAGTTAAAAAGCCACATCCACAGGAGGATTTGACTCATCTAGAGACACTATAAAATCTTCCACCTTCGCATCATGCGGGGAGGCCAGACTTAAAGATGACGAAAAATTTGAATGAAAGCTCTTTGCAAGCGCCCTGACTTATCAGCCGATCATAAATGATACTTTTGATCCTCCAAATAAACGGAGGAGCCGGAACGCTTATTCGCTTACGGGATTTAATGTTTCCAAAGAGACTTATCCCTTGATGTTAACATCTCTAAGTTTGTTGAACCAATAAGCATCCCTGGCCTCCTGTAAAAGTTTTTGATATGTGAATTTAAATATTGCGAAAGATTTTATAGCGTGAAAAGCCCGTTCTCTGATATTTCCTGCGAAAATGATTGCGAAGTTTAACCAAGAAATTATTCGCTCGGATATAATGGATCTAAAGAGTGAGAATGATACCCAATTTATTAATAGTTGAGGCTGATTTAAGGGATCTATGTAAAAAACTTTTGAAGATCCTCAATACATGAGTCTATATCAACATCACTTCTGAGATCAAAATTAATTTTCCATTTATGGTTGCCTCTCTAAGCTTTCCCAATCAGTTTTATAATAAATTTTATCCCTTTTAACAACAGAAGTATTTTCCAACTCTAAAATATAGGAAAATGATTAGATAATCCTCCATCGTATAACAATTGTTATCAAGAATATTTTTATGTTAGCCAGAAAGATATCAATATTAGAAGGGTTTCTGCGCGGAATTTTATGAGAAAAAGTAGAACTATGAATAATAGAGGTATTAGATTTTATTTAATAATTGTATAAATACCACCCCTCTTCTATTATTTGAGAAATTATTCCAAGTCTATGTTTAGCATTAAAGTCTCCGCCAATAATCACTCTAGAATAAGCATCAAAAAGACATTTAAAGAATCAAATGAAAAAACTGGATTAGGAGAGGCATACGCTACACCCACTGTAATCTCAGACCCGTACAAACCTAACTCACCATGAGTAACTCACAACCCTGCAAAAAGCAGGGAGGAAGACAACATATTCTATTGACCTGCTAATGATAATCGCCAGCCTTGTCGGAATCCTGACGAACATATCATAGCCAGCGAAAGAAAAATTAAAATTAGGACAGCCATTTTCACTGACACTGACCAACGCAATATCAATTTTTATCAATCAAAAATTGACCCAGCTCCAGCACTTTATTTTTAAGACTTGTGGCATTCCACAAGCACAATTTAAGATTCGTTGACATTTGCAAGTTGAAGGCTAATAAATTAAATCAGCTGCTCAATAAAGCTTGCAGTTTACTAAGACCGTCGTTACAGGAAGCAAGTTTAATATTAAGTTGTTTAATAAACTAAGCATATTCGGAATATCAACCAACTGCCTCAGCTTACCAATTTCCGAAAACAAGCTATTGACGTTGTCAACATCTTCCAGTCTATTATTTGTGGAAGCATGTCTGCTTACATTTGTAACCGCTTCCGCATAAGATTTATCAGGCGATCTCATGCGAACAGATGTTGTTTGCTTACTGTAAGGACGAGAAATAACTGAAACCGAATTTAAATTTGGCTGGCTATTAGAGACAAAACTACGGATAGGATTTGGGGATACTTTTGCGTTGCAAGCCCTCTGAATCATGTAAAAAATTTGATAAAGCGTGCGAAGCAGGTTTGACAGATCTCTTCTCCGAGAATTTTAAATAAGCCGAACATTGAGTGAAACTAGCTGGGTGATCTCCGTCGCAATTACAACATTTGGCCGGAGTGTCAGGAGACTTCGTGCAATCCATGGTTAAATGATCCGCAGCACACTTAACACAGCGCGGTGACTTGAAACAGTTGACGTGTGTCCAAAAGCTTGGCATCGAAAACATTGCAAAATCTTCTGGAGTTGATGAATTTATCCCAGTAGATCCGTGAATTGAATAAAATCTAATTTTTCTTAGTAGTGAGAGTGTATATTTAGCACTGAGGTTAATTTAAGTATAGCACATAAGCTATCTTCAGCATTAATACAAGTGCATGAATTAATAATAATTCCAGCGTCCTTCAATTTTTCTTTGACAGATAAATTAGGAATATTAGGTAGTCCTTTTAGTGTAACCGTAATACTCTTCTCCTCAGGCAAAGAATACGTGTGAAAAAGTAGATTTTTTGCAATGCAAATTTTTTAAAATCGGTGAAATCCTCAAGCTTATTAAACTGCAATTTAACTTGATTGCCGAGAAATTTCAAATAAAAATTATCACCAATATCTTTTTCAAAGATGTAGAAAGAGTTTGAAAATCTTGAGGTTTTTGTTTTAAATAGATAGGCGGTGGACGTCTTTCTCTACGATTCACAGAGGCCACAGGAGAACAAGGCGCATCATCCCGTCGCCCATCCACGCTAGTTTCACCAGAAGGGCTAATTTTCTTGCGAGCTCGTTTGACGTTAACAGGAGTATCGCGGGGTTCCTCATGCATATCATGCATATCCAAAGATGTAGCCAGGCATTGAAAGCGATTATTAGTACTGAATTTACCTTGTACAGTAGCAACTTCCTCGATGCGAGGTCTTTGTCAAGAGCGTGAGTAGCAGCGTCTCCAAAGCGGGGCAGCTTGTCAATGTGACCGGAAACAGATGCTCCAGCAACAGGATCAGATGCAAGTCGCTTTACAGCCGTCTTGATGGTAGATTTGCCCTCCAAGTCAGAGGGACGTCCAGTGCCATCATCGTCTTCAGCGAAGAACTCCACCTTGTCAAAAGTGCCCTTCCAACGGGCACAAGGTCACAGAATAGCACGCGACAAGAGATACCACCACCGTCGGCGCCCTGAAAAGGGCGGAATCCGACACGTCGTCGGCGCCCTGAAAAGGGCGGAATCCGACACGCAGTCAGCGCCCTGAAAAGGGTGAAATCTGACGCACGTAGCACGACTCTCTCTCTCACAGCTCACGTCACAATCGCACACTAACTCCTGCTCACACGTCCGCTCTCTCTCACTGCCCTGACAAAAATCTCTTCTAATTAGGCGAATTCTTCGCCTTTTATACCCCCCGGGTCTGCTAATTCGGTAGCGGGGGTATCGCTGACGCGGAGGACGCACGTTGCGGGGATGTCGGGCCGGAGTAGGGGCGCCGAGTGCTCCGGCGTCGCGAACGCGCTCGATATTGTTCGGGCGTTTTCGGATATCGATCCGTTTGTTTCGAATCGATATCCGGCGGCGAGTGCGCCGACTTTATGTCGTTAAAAAAATGTGTGGGGGCATTCCGCCCCCTTTCTTTGCCCGACAGGTGGTCGGCCGGGCGGCTCGGCCGGTGGACGGCCGGGACGATGCATACTCAGGGGTGCATCGTTACAAGTATATAAATGACATACCTAAGTCAGTGACGATTTTGTTTATCATCTGAATTCTGGACAGCCTTCGCAAAAGGTCTAGTATAGAAAAATTTACAATTGTTGAGTAAGTGTGACATTGACCTTGTTTGACGAAATATTCGTTCACAAGTTTGGTTTGAAAAGAACCAGGGTAAAAACTGTTCTGGGTTATCCTTTAGTTTGATTAGTAGTAAAATAAGCCCATGACCATTAAGCTCTATACATGTATACGTATTTGAAGTTATGAAGTTCTTGAGAGCAATCTTATTTATGTAGAGCCAATGTCTCCCGGACCTCATAAAAAATATGTATACCACATATTATAAACTCGATCCGAACAAGTTAATGATTTGTTTAGGAAGGCTTTTTTAATTTTATTCATTAGGGTCAGGTATTGAATAGTACATTTGCTACGAGGTATCTGCTTTAAAGTGTTTCTCCACTTTATCAGAAGATATTTTTTTTATCTCTCTATAAAACGCTATTAATTTATGCGTACACGTTTTATTAAAATTCATAATAAGATATATTCAATCATGTGTCTGCTTATTTCCTAAACTGAGAAATGATTGACGATCAAATTTGAGTTAAATTTATCTCCAGAAATATCCAATTTCTACAAATCTTTCTTCTTGCTGCAGAGCAAATTTCGGATCAAAAATTCTCAATTTACTCAGAAAATCCTATTTGACAAAAAGTCTCCGACGAATTTCTTTAGCAGCGATGTTGTAGCATTAATGACAAACTAAGAGTTTCAAATAAAATATTATATAATTATTACAGGTTTTATTTAAATATGTAATTCAATAGCAACAATATATATATAGAATATTAATAATAATAATGATATAAAAATTTTCAATTATTAATTATTGAAAAAAGACTGTTCTAACTAGCTACTTAATATTGTTCGGGGGGAATGTATCGTAGTTCAATCCTACGTGTAGCACGCGTGACGCTCCTGAGAAACAATGTCAAGCGCGCTGTCGGCGGCTCGGCCGCCGAGCCTCGAGCAGCAGTGGGGGAATAGGAGGCGTCGCCTCGGGAATCGGCCCGAAATGTGCAACTAAATCCCAGCTCTGATATAGGGGGTTGCATGTAAGAAATTGGAGGTAACGTTCACGTGAGCTTCAAACGACCATCCAAGGTCAAATCATTGCCACCATCTTATGTTCCCCTTGAAACCATACGACTTTTGTCTAAAACATTTTTTGATTACATTGCAATTTTTCATGTTATTCAGCTGTCTAAGTTAAAATGGGACACCCTGTATATAGCTCTCTGTAGAAACATGAAGAGCTGTTCTACTTCAGGAGGATATTTAATGTTTAGAGCATTACATGACTTGAAAACGAAGTCCACGGCTTTCAATGGTGACTCTACCTCATACCTGAATTGATTGATTGAAACAAAGCACTGACTGATTTCGTCAAAAGATGGACCAACTATCACTGCGATGGGTTGCGAAGTCAAACCAAATGACTGTAGTTTATTTGTTCGTTCTTCTAATTTTGTTTTTAAATCTGCAATTGTCTAACAGAAATAAAGATATTATCAATATAATATAATAAAAGTAAGTAGAGTACAATAGAATACAATATAATATAAGTAAGTAAAGTAATTTTATTTTAATAATATAAATATTTATTTTTTATCATTAAAAATATAACGTATATAGCAGAGATAGAGAGATAAAAGTGAAAATCAATTTAATTCACCTTCACATGTAAAAGAAATGCTTCTTCACATTCTTCTCTAGAAGGTCTCCAATCTTTGGGTTTTCCTTTTTTTACTGTAATCACAGGAAACAAATGAGGCATCAAAGAGAGAGTTGCAGCTTTGATACCATCTGTTGAAATAAGAATAGATGTATTAAAAATATAAAGAATAAATTGATATAATCACTTCACTGGTATAATTACATCAATAAATTAGACATAATTAAATATCTTACCTGGTGTAAAGACATGATTTAAAAGACTTTTGGCTTTGGCACTTAGTTTGTTCCATATAAAATCAGATAGTTTTGGCCAAGCAACATAAAGTTTCAAATTGCATTCCGGATATAATATTTCAAAATCTTGTTCCAGCTTAAAAAAAACAAAGTTATTTATATTATATATTATTTATGTATCTGTATAACGCATGCACATGTGCGCGTACGTTATACATACACAAACAGAAAATACAACATATATTTATAATAGTAAATAACGATTTGTATTCTTTATATTAAAATAATGTGATGTACTCACTAACAGATAGCTTAATGGATCAAAGAAAGCTGGAAACTGATCCATATATTCATGACAAGATTGATTACTTGATGCAAAATTTTTAAGTCGTTTTTTAGAAGTCAAAGACCAGTAGTCACTAACTTTGTGCCATGGATTAGAATTATTTTTTAACCATAATAAATATTCTTCATATCCGTCAATGTCATCGTCATTTAACTCATCTAAAAAAATAAACAAATGCAATTTTAAATAAAAATGATATTTTTACTTGAAAACATTCTCTTATCAGGTAATATAAATATTATTAAATTAATCTCTGGCAACACTAAAACTTACTTAAACGAAGTTTACTATTATTTTCAGTAGTCGAAGCCTTTACATTGATCAAGCCTGCCTTGATAAGTTTTCTTCGCGTTGCGTAGTATCTTGTTAAAATTTTTCCTTTACCTTGTGACTCACCTCTCTCATTTTTTATATACCAGACACTCTGCAAAATAAAATTAACAAAATAATTAGAAACAAAAGATTAGCAAGTATACTATAACTTAATTATATTGTTATATTATTTTTTTACTATATTATATACATAAACTGAATGAACCTTTTCTTCAGTAGGAAACAATTTTTTTATATGTTCGCTCAAGAAGGATACTCTGTTGTTATTAAGAGTGTAGTTTATATCAGGTGACAGCTCATTACTGACAATTATTTTTGCAAGCTTATTTCTTAAATCGTTGTTTAATCTGCCTTCGTTTCTGTATACACCCAACACAAATTGACCTTCTTCAGATTTTTTTAATATGGTTTCAAGATCCTGCAATAATAAACGTGACAAACAAAAATAAATATGATCTTGTAATAAAAGATGTAATAAATATCTATGTGTTAAATATATACATATATTTATTATATAATATAGTTATATTATATATATAATTGTATTATATAATAAATATATAATATGTATATATAAAATATGTATCATATTTCTTACATATTCATCATCACTAATTAAACGTCGTTTTACACCTGATCCAGATGTTCGACTTTTTACCAATAAATCATCTGAAAAAAAAAACAACAGTTATTATTATATAACTAATATTATTTTTGGTAAATATGCATATTAGGTCAAACCTCACCAATGACCTTGACCTTGACATATGTTGTCAAGGTCACCCTCCTGAGGGACCTTCAGAAGGTTTTAACTGGCGGTCACTGTTTATTAAAAAGTTATAAACAAAAAAATTTGTCGGGAAAAATTATTTAAAACAGAGAATAGTTGGTATATTGAAAAGTATATATACAATTTTATGTATTGGAAAGTGTAAATACAAGTATTCTCTGCTATAATCATGGCAAAAGCATGTTAAAGCTTTGTTAAAGCAGATAATAGTTGGTTATTGACAAAACCTATAGGTTAGTGACGCGCTTTACAAGTATGTTTTTTGTAAGTTGAAGCACATACAAAGCACACACTTGTAAAGCGCGCCACTAACCTGTAGGTTAGTGGCGCGCTTTACAAGTGTGTGCTTTGTATGTGCTTTGTAAGTTGAATCACATACTTCTCTATTCTCTGCTTTAAATAACTTTCCTTTTAATATACTAACAATTTACTGCTTTAAATAATTTTTCCCAACCAATTTTCTTTGTTTATAACTATTTAATGAACAATGACCGCCAGCTAAAACTTTCTGAAGGTCACTCAGAAGGATGACCTTGACAACATATGTCAAGGTCAAGGTCGTTTATGCCTTTCAGTACTCAAAATAACTGCTATATTTTTCAAACTTTTTTTGTTTATAACTTTTTAATAAACAATGGCCGCCAGCTAAAACCTTCTGAAGGTCACTCAGGAGGGTGACCTTGACAACATATGTCAAGGTCAAGGCCATTGGTGAGGTTTGACCTAATATGCATATTTACCTTATTTTTTTATAGTTATTACTATTTATTTATTTTATTAATATATCTATTTATTATATATATATATTTATTTATTTATTAAGATTTTATACATTCAATAATTATTAATATTTAATAAATTTCATACTCTTCCAAATATTTATTTTACTAATTTATTATTATTTATAATTATTAACATTTACGTTAATATAACATAATTAGACTAATATAGGATTAATGTAAAAATAAAAAGGATTGTCTTGAAAATATGTAACTATAAATTCAATTCGTGAAAATTGTGGAAAATGAATAGAATAAAAAATATTTTATTCTTACCATTAGTACTGGAGTAACTAAATTCACAGTTTCAGGTGTTGATCTGAGAGAATTGTTATTCGGAATATTGGCATTAAAATTTTGTTGCTTTGGAGTTGTAACTATAGTCAGAGTTTCAGATGTTGATATGACAGGACTATTATTTGGAATATCGGCATTAAAATTTTGTTGCTTTGGAGTTGTAACTATAGTCAGAGTTTCAGGTGTTGATATGAGAGAACTGTTATTTTGAATATCGGCATTAAAATTTTGTTCCTTTGTATCTTCAACTATTATTGCTTGTAAAATCTGTTGTTCTAATGTGTTATCCCCTACAGAATTTATATTAACACATTTTTCCTGTTGCAGTGACTTCTCTTGCATATGCGATTGTGAAATCTTGACAAAAATTAATACCAATAAATCATTAATGACAGTTTTTAATTTATGAAAAAAGGCGATTAACTCAACTGTGAAATATAATGATAATTATATAATGTGGAATAAATACCTCACTAAAATATTTTTGTATTTTACTCTGGAATTTTCTTCGGGGTCCTATGTTTGGAATAAGATTTTTAAGATCCTCTTCTGTTAATATATTAAACTGCTCTACATCAATTTCTTGAGCTGTACATAAAGAACAATTATGATTAAAAATTATTGTAAGATATTATCACATTATACGTCAATAAGCTGCTTAATATCGTTACCAAAATAGAAGATATTATTTTTCTTTTTTAATTGATTAACAGAAAATAATTATTAAACTTTATTTGATGCATCCGATTTTTAATAATTTATTACGATAGTCAATAGCCAAGTACACGCGCTCGATATCCGATAACAATGTACAATTTATCTTAGAATAATTTCAATTATTTGGAAATTATGTTATAATAGCTACAAAGACATGCATCAATTGCTTTGGTATATTAAATATATTTTGCAAAATATTAATACGCGAGAAATAGCACTGCAGCTATGTAAAAGATCAAAAGGATCGAGGTTGTCGAGATTATTCTCACGATTATTATTATAGACTTATAGATAGACCTGTCCCTGCCGTAAGAGGCAGCATAGCAACAATATACGGTGCAGACATATAAGCCTTTCTGGCTTTCAGAAAAAAAAGAGATCTACCAGAAAGCATCTAGAAAAGCTACGTTTGCACCGTATATACATATGTCGCCTGCACACTGTCTTTTACGGCAGGGGCTGATAAGTGTATGATTATTATAAATAAAGCAATGATCCATTTTAGGATAAATTAAACGCGTTTGTGAGCGATTAACGCTTAATTAATGTAGCGAGTGTTTTACGCTCAAGTATTTATTTTTCGTTTGCTATCCTTATTGCTTAACGTGCTTATCGCTAAGAAATTAGTTTTATTAATTAATTAATTATTTTTTATTTCATTCTGAATGATATAATTTTTAACATAAGTGGAACAGTTTTTGTTGAAGGAGAAACAGTAATTAAAGACGAATTGATAGAGAGTCAGTTAGAAGCGTTGATATTTTCTTCGTCTATCTTCCCTATCTCTTTCGTGACTTTGATATCTTTTGAATCTTTCTCTTCTTTCCCTCTCTTGTCGTCCCCCTCGTGGCTTTGTTTGTGTGGCAACGGATCTTAGATTTTCTTTCTCTTTTAACCTTCCTTCTGTCTGCGTTGCTGTGTCCCTGAAGCTTTTCCAGGCGACTCCAGCCTGTGTCCCCTCGGAGACAACGCGGAAAGGTGAGAGCAGCAAAGGAGAAATTACCGGCGGAATTACCCAGTCATAGGGCGGTGTTGATCCTGCGGAGCCGAGTGGTGAAGTGTCTGGACAAGCTGGTCTCCCTCGTGAGTCTTTCGACGTTGATGCTCCTAAATAAAAGTGGGAATTCTTTTTTAGCAAGGAGCGACTAGCGCTGAGAATCGGTGAAGAGCGGATCTGTCGTCTAATGCCTGTGAGCGTCCGAGCGCTAGTAGATAGGCGTCTAGCACCTGTGAGCGTCTGGACGCTGGTAGAAAGGCGTCCAGCGCCAGTGGGTGATTGAGTGCTGGTGGAAAGGCGTCTGGCGCCAGTAAGCGTCTGAGCGCTGAATGAATTTTTACCTGGAGAAGGCGATCCTGCGCCCGGACTTGCGTCTAGATTAGGTAAGAATCGTTCCCTGCTGGGAGTCGGTGGGACCACTCCTGTTGAACGTTTATCTCTTGGTGACGTTTCCTTGTTACTCGACGCTTGTTGACTCTTGGAGCGCAGAGCGCTGGCGGAGAAGGTAACCGGTCGGATCCTGGGGCGCTTGGCGCCGAGTGGCGGCTGAGCGCCGGCGACCGGAGGATCCTTCAGGACAACCTTTCTCTGACTGGCGTACCGTTGCAGAGGAAGTGGGCGAGTTTTTCGGCGTAGCGTTGCCTTCGCTATTGCCTCCTCCTCGGCGAGCCGGGATGGGTGTCTCGATTTCTTCTCCGTTTTGAGGCCGGTAGAAGATCCGTCGTAGTCGACTGCTGCCGGATTTCTCTGCATTTTGTGGAAATCGGTCCGTCTTTTATACCGCAAAATCCCGGTAACAACCCTTGGTTGCTTGGCGACTCTGGTTGCTAGGCGACTTTTCATCCCTTGAATCTCACCCCCGGTCATCGTTTTGAAATGCGCGCTGGTTAATATCTTAAATGCCTCCGCGCTTCGACAACTTGAAATTCTCTCGCGTGTATCGTAAATGTTAACCTGAGTTCCGTGCGTGCCAACGGGGAGGATGTAACCCCGATGATCTCGTCTTCACGTCGTGTGCCGTCGGAGAGGGCGAAATCTTGACGGACACATTCTCGCATGCCAACGATAAGATTGGCAAGGATTTTAGATTGCTTGTGAAGCTGCCAACGACGGGAGAGACGGGGAAGAGCGACAAGGTTACTTCCTGGTGGCTAGCGGAGAGCCGCCACATTACCCCCTTTGTTGATAATGAGTCAGGCTTGAAAATGCACTGTCTTTCGTGAAACTCTGCCGCTTCGAGTTCTGACTTCTGACGGGGCTGAAGTTTCTTGAAATGTTTCCGAAGGTCTTTCAGCTTGATCCTGCTCAACCAGAATATATGCTGGTTTTAAACGATCGACAGATACATGAATTATTTTTCCGTTTGCCATTATTTTGTAGACTTTTTCACCACGACTTAGAACTTCAAAGGGGCCGTCAAAAGTCGGCTGCAGAGCCCGTGTCGGTGCATCATGCCTGAGGAAAACATGAGTGGAATCCTTCAGACTTTTATGCTCAAACGGAGCGGGCGTTCCATGCCTTTTTACTGGTTGCGGCCGTAAATTATTCATTGTCTGTTTTAATTTCTGAAGGAACTCGCTTGTGCAGCTCGCTTGCAAACTTTCTTGAAGAAATTCTCCAGGAAGTCTAATCGTTTCTCCATAAACGAGTTGCGCAGGAGTTGCACGAAGATCTTCCTTGTAAGCTGCTCGAATTCCCATCATGACAACAGGCAACACCTCCGTCCAAGCTTCTGTTGCGTGACATTTAATAGCCGTTTTTATCTGTCGATGTAAACGTTCTACCATGCCATTTGCTGCAGGATGATAAGCCGTTGTATGAATATGCGTGGTTCCTGTTAGCCTGGTGAGTTAACGAATCAGGTCAGCTACGAACTGCCTCCCCTGATCCGTTGTGACTCGTGTTGGAGTGCCGAATCTTGCAATCCAATGCGTAAAAAGACTTTCAGCAATAGTTTCTGCCGAGATATCAGCCACAGGTATAGCTTCAGGCCATCTGGTAAATCGGTCATCAATCGTGAGACAGTATCTGTATCCTTTTGAAACTGGTAATGGACCAACCAGATCTATGTGGATGTGTTCGAATCGTCCTGAGGGGCTACAAAATTCTCCAATAGGCGATCGATTATGCTTATGTACCTTTGTTTTTTGGCAAGCGATGCAGGCTCTTGTCCACTCTTGGCAATCTGCCTTTACTCGGGGCCAAACATAACGCTGTGCGATTAGCTTCGCCGTTGCTTTTGTTCCTGGATGTGACAGGCTATGGAGTGATCAAAATACTTGCTTCCTGAAGTCCTTTGTCACAAAGGGACGAGCAAAAGACGTTGTTGTATCGCAGAAAAGCGTTGAGCTGGTTCCTGGTATTGGAAATTTTTCTAGCTTGAGTGAAGAAGAGTTCCCTTTCAAGAGTTCCTGAACCTCAGCATCCTCTTCTTGAGCCTTTGCCAGATCTTCAAGATTTACTGCAGTTTGAATCTCTTCAATCCTCGACAAGGCATCTGCAACAACATTCTCTTTTCCTGAGATATGTTGAATATCAGTAGTAAATTGCCCGATATACTGGAGATGCCGTGCTCGTCTCGGAGAGCCGTGATCCGCAGTTTGCTTGAAGGCATAAATAATTGGTTTGTGATCAGTGAATATCGTAAAGTTCCTTCCCTCGAGTAAATGACGATAATGCCTGATGGCTAAATAAATTGCCAGAAGTTCTCTATTATACGGACTATATTTTTGTTGTACTGGATTTAGCTTTTTGCTAAAGAAGGCCAACGGTTGCCAGTCTTCTCCATTTTGTTGCTGGATTACTGCACCGATGGCTGAATCTGATGCATCCGCCGTGAGTGCAATTTCTGCCTCTGGTTTTGGATGCGCAAGCAAAGTCGCCCTTGAAAGGCTCTCTTTGCATTTTTCAAATGCTTCTTCCAGCTCTGTATTCCAGATGATTGGCTCCTTCTTTTTTGTTTTAGGACCGCCAAGCAGGCTATTTAATAAAGCCTGATCCTTAGCGGCTTCCGGGATGAATCTTCTGTAGAAGTTCAGAGTCCCTAGGAACCGTCGTAGTTGCTGAATATTTTCTGGCTTAGTAAATCTTTTGATTGCCTCAATTCTTTCTAATGGCGGCTGAGTACCTTCTCCTGATACCTCATATCCCAGAAAAAGTACTTTTTCTTTTCCGAAGACGCACTTTGCCGGACTCAAATGAATGCCGTATTCTTCTAATCTTTTGAATACTTTGCGTAAATGCTCTTCATGTTCTGCGTGTTCTTCATTGCGTGATGCAATCAGAATGTCGTCAATATAAACATAGCAAAAGTCAAAACTTCTCAGAACTTCATTCATGAAGCGCTGAAAAGTTTGAGCTGCATTTCTCAGACCGAAAGGCATGAACACATATTCAAAAAGTCCAAAGGGAGTTGTAATGGCCGTTTTCTGAATGTCGTCAGGATGGACAGGAATCTGATTATAAGCCCGTACCAGGTCTAGCGTAGAGAAGATTTTCTTTCCGTGTAAGTTCTGTGAGAAATCTTCAATGTGAGGCACTGGGTAGCTGTCTGGTATAGTTCTTTTATTAATCCCTCTATAATCTCCACAAGGCCTCCATGCACCTCCTTTTTTCGGGACCATATGAAGAGGTGAAGACCATGGACTCTTTGAAACTCGAATGATTCCTTCCTGAAGCAACAGGTTAAACTCGGCTTTTGCTGCCTTGAGCTTCTCTGGAGCCAACCTCTGCGGTCGACATACAACCGGCGGTCCTGGCGTCGTTTGTATGTAATGTTCCGTTGTGTGTTTTGCCTTTCGTGCTCCAGGAGTTGCCCTGGTGATACCCGGATACTCTGCCAAAATCCGATGGTATTTATTTTCAACGGAGAGTACTTTTATCGCCTCAATTGCTTCGGATCCTGCTGACCCCTTGGCGTGTATTTGAGTCATTCCATCTAACAGTACTCCATTCTGTAGGTCTGGTAGCAGATGGTAGTGAGCTAGGAAATCAGCTCCTATGATTGGCTGTGTGACGTTTGCTACTACGAATCGCCAAGGAAATGCACGTCGCAATCCGAATTCTGGCTGAAGAGTAACCCATCCGTACGTTGTAATCGTTGTGTCATTTGCTGCAAACAATTCGTAGTTTGTAGGCTTTTTAAACCCTGCCGTCATCGACCTTGGAAAGACGCTAACATCTGACCCGGTATCTATTAGAAATCGTCTTTTTGTTACCTGACAGGTTATGAAAAGGCGGCGGGGCTTTCGGGCGGGTTCACTGGCCGCCATCAGTGACTGCCCTAGGCTTTTTCCGTCTTGAAGGCACATGGTTGCGTGCACTTTTTAGCCTTTTCTCCGAATCGATTATGATAGAAGCTGTTTTTCTAATCATAATTTCTTTTTCGAGATTGACTTCGGCCTCGACTCTGGCTTCGATCCTTCTTTTCATTTAATCTTTTTTTCGATCTCTTTCTAGAGAGATGTGTTGCAAGAGATTCAACTTGCTTGGTTAATGCTTGTATCTGCTCTTCCATGGATTTCTTTTGCCCAATGGTAGACGTGGCGGCTATCACGGCTTTGTTCGACATCTCATGGATGCGGTCTGCCTGTTCTGCCACGTCGTTCAAGGGATCTTCAATCCGTGTTGCGAGCACCATTTGCATTTGAGTCGGAAGTCTCCCAAGCCAGAGTGTTCGTAGAAGGGAGTCTGGAACGTTGCTTCCAGCAAGAGTTCTTAAATGTCGAAGAAATTGCGACGTCTTTCTGTCTCCGATTTCCTCGAGTTCTAGGAGTTGGCAAGTTCGTTGTTCTTGCGAAACAGTAAGCCTTTGGATGAGCGCCTTTTTCACGGTTTCATATTTGTCAACCTGCGGGGATTGAGTTATTATGTCCTTGATCTCTTTAATTTGGCGAAAATCTAGCTGGGCTATTGCGCAAGAATATTTTGTAGAATCTGTGGTTATTCCGCTAAGTATGAATTGCCCTTCAAGCTGAGCGAACCATAATTCCGGCTCATCACTCCAGAAAAGCGGTATCCTTATCGAAACTCGGCCAACTTGGTTATCTCCATTTATTTGTACTTTTCCGTCTCCCTCCATTTTGCTTTCTTAGCGATCACGTCGGGGTCACCAATTTAGGATAAATTAAACGCGTTTGTGAGCGATTAACGCTTAATTAATGTAGCGAGTGTTTTACGCTCAAGTATTTATTTTTCGTTCGCTATCCTTATTGCTTAACGTGCTTATCGCTAAGAAATTAGTTTTATTAATTAATTAATTATTTTTTATTTCATTCTGAATGATATAATTTTTAACATAAGTGGAACAGTTTTTGTTGAAGGAGAAACTGTAATTAAAGACGAATTGATAGAGAGTCAGTTAGAAGCGTTGATATTTTCTTCGTCTATCTTCCCTATCTCTTTCGTGACTTTGATATCTTTTGAATCTTTCTCTTCTTTCCCTCTCTTGTCGTCCCCCTCGTGGCTTTGTTTGTGTGGCAACGGATCTTAGATTTTCTTTCTCTTTTAACCTTCCTTCTGTCTGCGTTGCTGTGTCCCTGAAGCTTTTCCAGGCGACTCCAGCCTGTGTCCCCTCGGAGACAACGCGGAAAGGTGAGAACAGCAAAGGAGAAATTACCGGCGGAATTACCCAGTCATAGGGCGGTGTTGATCCTGCGGAGCCGAGTGGTGAAGTGTCTGGACAAGCTGGTCTCCCTCGTGAGTCTTTCGGCGTTGATGCTCCTAAATAAAAGTGGGAATTCTTTTTTAGCAAGGAGCGACTAGCGCTGAGAATCGGTGAAGAGCGAATCTGTCGTCTAATGCCTGTGAGCGTCCGAGCGCTAGTAGATAGGCGTCTAGCACCTGTGAGCGTCTGGACGCTGGTAGAAAGGCGTCCAGCGCCAGTGGGTGATTGAGTGCTGGTGGAAAAGCGTCTGGCGCCAGTGAGCGTCTGAGCGCTGAATGAATTTTTACGATTTTTTTTAGAATTCTTACGGTCCCATTAAATTACAATACAAAAGAAACTTCCTTTTTTTGATGTAATGTTTAGTATAATGTATACAAACCACAATTAATTACGAAATACAATGTATATGATTATCACAAAACTATGTATACTGCATTTTGCATTATGTATATCATACATAATCAGTTTTTAATGCATTTTTTAGTGGTACCGACAAATAACAAAGCATAAAAAAGGATTAAATTTTGATATATCTTTGTTTATAGCTTATACATACGAAAAATAATTACAAAATGTTCATTAAGATGTTGACGTATATCAATGTATACTTATGTATATGTTACTTATAGTTGGTCCTAGCATGTGCCAAACCATAAAGATATATATATATATACACACATATATATGTATATAAGTAAAAAAATGTATCTGTTTTATATATCTCTTTGTTCTCCCTTTTTATTATTGTTTATATATTATTACTACTTTATAATATATATTATATAATATATTAAAAAATAGTAATAATAAATAATAACAGGAAGAGAGAACAGGATGTATAGAACAGATATATTTTGATACAGATATATTATTACAATTTTCAAATTAGTACTTTTAATTAGCTTTAGTTTTTAAACCAGTAATACAGAAAACAACTGGCAGTTTAGTTTTTGTAATCCTGTTAAACGCATCCTATTTGATATAAGATATATCTTCTGGCACTATATATATTTCTTGATTCTCAAAATCCTTGTTTGTCCGAATAATATCCTTGCAGCTTCTATGAGAATAATCATCCCAATAATCATCGTTTTTCTGCAAATAATCAATTATATGTCAACACACTATTTAAATTGAGATTTATGTTCAGAAGAACAAAAATAAGGCGTATCAAGCATTTATATGTTATTGTCATAACAATTTTACTATGAAACTATAGCATTTAAACTTGTTCTTCTTGATGGTCTACAGCTGGTGCGACACCATAGTAAAATTTAATATAAAATTTTCTCCGTGTAAGTTCTAATTTAGTCTAAATTAAAATTAGATGCTAAATAAATGGTTCGGTTATAATCTTTTCAAATTTTATCGCCTGTATAAAAAAAGAAATATTCAAATACATATAAAAAATAATAAATATAATATCTTATATAATATAAAAGATAGAACATATAATAAATCACCTGATTAAAATTAGATGCTATATAAATAGTCCGGAAATAAATGCTTAAACTGTTTCACAGAAAATTAAATTTATTTTGGAAAAAAGAAGGGGGTTGAAGAAAAAGAGAGAGAGAGAGAGAGAGAGAGAGAGAGAGAGAGAGAGAGAGAGAGGCAGATTTAACATTAAGCTGATTTTTCCATAAAAAACATAAATAATATAATTAAGAAAAAGAACAAATAATCAGATGTTTTCAGCAATTATTATTTCAAAAACTATATTAGATTATTTAACAATCTAAAAAATAAGTTTAAAAATCATAAACAATTAAAAATTTTAAGCAACAAGAACTTTAAGTTTTTTATATATGTATATGAATTTCATTCAAATATGTGTATGTACAACTGTTAAGCAATAATTTGCATAACTTTGGCAATACAATTAGTTCAATAATTGTTCTTTTTTTTTTGCAAATAAACTAATAAAAAATAACCTATAACACCACAAAACATTTTTTAAAAGTGTCACATTTTATATTTATTTGAAAAATTAAAAAAACCACTATTAAAATCTTCAAATTTTATCGCCTGTATAAAAAAAAATATTCAAATACATATAAAAAATAATAAATATAATATCTTATATAATATAATATAAGAGATAGAAAATATAATAAATTACCTGATAAATCCCAACTTTACAATAATGATAGCTTATCACTGTTTGAGAATAACAATAAGCCAATAAATCCAGTTATAGCGACATTTATAGCGACAGTCACAGTGTTATCCAATATTATCAAAAGATTTAAATATTGGACAACAAAATAGATTTTTCTAATTACAATAATATAAAATTAATGCACATATAAGCACTTGATGCACAGATTTATATATAAGCCTGTATTTTTCTGTCCAATTTATGTAATTCAGATACGTCGTCGTCGTCGTCGTAGTCGTAGTCGTCGTCGTCGTCGTCGTCGTCGTCGTCGTCGTCGTCGTCGTCGTCGTCGTCGTCGTCGTAGTCGTAGTCGTCGTCTTCTTCTTCGCAAAACCGAGGTTTGTCGGTTTGACCTACCGTGTCGCTAGAGGGCTCTGAGCCGTGCTAGGCGGCAAAGCTGATAAGTTCAAATTTTCGATCGACGCTCGCGCTTCTTTTCTCGCTTTCTCTCGCTCTCTCTCGCTCTCTCTTGATCTCTCTCTTTCTCTCTCTCTCTCTCTCTCTCTCTCTCTCTCTCTCTCTCTCTCTCTCTCTCTCTCGGTGAGTACCGCATGTTGCTGCGTTTCCTTGCTCTGGCTTTCGGCGAACTCCATCTCTGCCGTAACTGCCTTCGGGCCGTTTTTGTTACAGATTTAAGCAAGTTTTTCGTTGCTTTTTAAGATAGATATTTTATCTTTCTTTCCTTGCAACTGCCGTGCTGGATATCTTGGAGTACAAGTTCACTTCTCATTCTAACCTCACTTTTGCCTGATCTTGGGATAGCGCATGAATTACCTTCTGATTTTCTCTTGTGGTGACATCTGTGGGCTTTGATACACACCACCAACTGTTACCCTTTGAACTGCTGCTCTGCACTTTGGTTCTACTCCTCGCTGTAGTCACCTCATCAATCATGCCACAATTAAGGAGTGACGACACAACAAATGCGCTGTTACGTCAACTGGTAGAGCAGATGAAGTCGTCCGAAGCGCGATTCTCCGCATTTGCTGAGTCGTCCGAGGCGCGATTCTCTGCATTTGCTGAGTCGTCCGAGGCGCGATTCTGTGAACTCAACGACAAACTCAACCAGTTGAATAGCCTAGCTATAAGTGTCGACCGCAACAGTCAGCGTATTGCTGAGTTGGAGCAGCAGTGTGCTGCTCTCACGAATGAAGTGCGTGGTTTAAGGAGCAAATTAAAAAGCGAATTAGAAAGTGAATTAAAGAGCGAACTAAAGTGTGAATTAAAGAGAGATCTGAGTGATCTGAGTGGTCCTCATCTTGTCCTGCAGCCTTCCGCGTCTCGAGTCTTGCGAACATCGGATATTATTATTTCCGGGTTACCGGGTTCTCTGACTGACACATCGGAACAGCTTGTCTCTAGTGTTTTTCGCGCGCTGGGTACACCGCAGCTTGTTTCTGATGTTCTCGAGACTCGAGACGTGGGGGGTAGTGTCGTGTCTGCGAAGTCTGTGACGCACGGTGTGGCGCCCAGCACTGATTCTGCCTCCGATCGTCCTGTCCCTGCGGTCAGACGGCGATCTATAATTGTTGTACTCAAGTCGCGGCAGATTCGTGACTACATACTCAGTGCTATGCGCCGTAAACGTCGACTGTCCGTCAACGATGTTTTCTCAAAAGATGTCCCCGGCCATATTTATATTAACGAACTGCTTCCTATAGATATTTACAAATTGTTGCGCCGGACTCGAGTTATAGCCAGGCAGTTATCTTTTAAGCATGTATGGTGCACGCACGGTATGATTTATGTCCGCAAGGTACGTGGCCAGCCTCCCATATTGATTACTTCTGAGGCTGATTTAGCAGGGCTTCAATGACCCTTGGCTGATGCTGGCTGTGTTCCTTCTGCTTCTATGGCCTAGCCTCACTTACATATTTCCGACGATCTTGTTGACTCCGACATTTGTGACGGCGCATGCATGCCTCTCTTATCCACCACTACATGTAAAACGACTCACATGCTTTTCACTTCATGTTTAACGTGATAATCGCTTTAGGTATAATGAAAGCTCTACTTATGCACATGCGGGCCTCTCTTTTTCACCACTATAAAATATTTAATGATTTATAAGCTTTTTCACTTCATGTTCAACATTATAATCGTTTTATGCTTAAGTAAGTTCTATATTAGTCTAATTACGTGGTTTTACTTGTTCTTTTGTTTGAGAGAGCATAATAACTGAATTTCGTTGACTCATAATTCTTCAGCAGTATTTCAGATCATTTTACATTATCAACGAAATCTTGGTTATATGACGCAATATTATCTTATTAGTTATGTATATTCAAACGTCTTTCACTCGAATTATTTTGTCTTATAATAAGTCGTGAAGCATTGGCTGAGGAGGAAACAATATTACTATCTTTTGCTTTATTGTCATTATTATCTCCATTGTTTCCACTTATGCTTTCGCTTTATTGCTGTTATCACACTGCGTCTTTTTTTTTAGTTCTTACTTATTCCAATTTTTGTTTTTTGTATTTTGCTCTTGAGCTAAGTACACATATAACTGTATTATTCATTACTTGCCTAAAGTCTTGACTATGGCATAATAAAGAATCAATCAATCAATCAATCTCTCTCTTTTTCTCACTTTTTTTCGCTCTCTCTCGCTTTCCAACGCTCTTTCTCGCTTTTTCTCGCTTTCTCTCGCTCTCTCTCGATCTCTCTCGCTCTTTTTCGCTCTTTTTCGCTCTTTCTCGCTCTCTCTCGCTTTCTAACGCTCTTTCACGCTCTCTCTTGCTGTTTCTCGTTGTCTCTAGCTCTTTCTCGTTTTTTCTTGTTTTCTAACGTTTCTTCACGCTCTCTCTCACTCTTTCTCGCTTTTTCTCGTTTTTTCTCGCTCTCTCTCGCTTTCTGTCGATCTTTCTTAACTCTTTCTCGATCTTTCTGGCTCTTTCTCGCTGTCTCTCGCTCTTTCTCGCTTTTTAATGCATTTTCAAGCTCTCTCTTGCTCTTTCTTGCTTTTTCTTTATCTTTTTCTCTCTTTCTCGCTTTTTTCGTTCTCTCTCGCTTTCCAACGCTCTTTCTCGCTTTTTCTCGCTTTCTCTCGCTCTCTCTCGATCTCTCTCGCTCTTTTTCGCTCTTTCTAGCTCTTTCTCGCTGTCTCTCGTTCTTTCTCGCTTTCTAACGTTTTTTCACGCTCTCTCTCGCTCTTTCTCTCTCTTTCTCGCTCTTTCTCGCTTTTTCTCGCTCTCTCTCGCTTTCTCTCGATCTTTCTCACACTTTCTCGCTCTTTCTGGCTCTTTTTCGCTGTCTCTCGCTCTTTCTCGCTTTCTAACGCATTTTCAAGCTCTCTCTCGCTCTTTCTTGCTTTCTCTTGATCTTTCTCTCTCTTTCTTGCTTTTTTGCTCTCTCTCGTTTTTCCAACGCTCTTTCTCGCTCTCTCTCGCTTTCTAACGCTCTTTCACGCTCTCTCTTGCTATTTTTTTCTAAAATTCGCAATTACCTCATCACTGAAATTCCACTCGAGCAATAAACGCGTTGTATCAGACGCCATGATGTTCTCAAAAATTCTCGAAGAGCCGTAAGTGTAAATACGCGTACGCAATAAAAGCAATAAGCAGTAATTATATACGAGCAATAACAGAATGGAACAACTGCCACAACGATATGCCTTCGCAGTACCGCACGCACGTATCTCTCTGTGGTCATGTATCACCGGTCCGTCGTTATAGCATCGACTAGAACCACGCGCGCCTCACGCCGCCGAGCCGTCGCGATGTTCTTCTTTTTTTATAAAGCGCGCACATTTCGATCGATAGAAACAAACGCTTGTTGTGTACCATACCTAAATGTATAGCTCACATACCAATTCTTTTCATTTGCGTACAAATATTAACATGTTAGTGCAGAGTGAAACATATCAATTAGCTGGGATAGCTAATTGTATGTTGCTACATAAAATGTTTGTGACAGATATGCATAGTTTGCTACCACATTAAAACATTAGTAACAACAGCAAATTTGTTACAGCAGCAAACGTTGTTACAGCAAACCATGATTAGCTATAGGAGAGAATTCTTTTTTTTCCGTGCATAGTTCCATTGAATGTCTTATTCATCGTGATAATTATCATATGGATTGTCAATTTAGAATGATTGGTACAAAAGCATATGGAACTTGTTTCTACGATAAAAATATTGAAATAATACTTTTTCTATATTAAAAAATAAAAAATGTTAAATGTTATTTTATGTTAAATATTACAAAATGTTGTAGCATAAAGTTAGATTACTTTCTACAGAACAATAATAGTTAATATCATAATGAGTTTGGAAAGTTGCAAGGTATCCTAATCATATTATTATAAACATTATTTATGCTAGTGGTATTTTTACAGTCATTCTCTTTTGCAGCATCTTTTGCTGCATTTAATAATATCTACTTATTAATAGTATAATTGCGCTTTTCTGATTTATAATTAGATTCGATAAACTTCCGAATATCATCAATTGTTCCAACACAGTCATCAGGTTTAGTAATATATTCATGATAACATGTACAATAATATTTTCCACACAGACAGAAGAGTCCCAACCGAATAGAACATATCTTTGGATGACTAATTATAACTTTATCTCTACTATTTAATAACATTTTGTAGATAAAAATCAGGTCATTTGCATTTTTAGGTAATTTAATTAACTTATCATTATCCTTTAAATCAGGAATGGTATATGATACTTAAGCTTCCCATTTTTCTTTAGAATAATCTTCATTTAGTTTTACGACAAAACTTGGGTGGATATAGCGTCCACGTACTTGTATTAAAGTTTCTCGGAAAGCTATTGTTTCTTCTGTTTCACTAGTATGCGTTTAAATATTTATTCAAATCTGCTTGAATAAATTTATATATATCAGAATCAACCTTCATTTTGGGAACACCATAATTGGGATGTTTGATGTAGGTAACGTCAGGATTTTTTATCCTAATTATCTTTAGACGTCATAATGACAGAAAAGTTAATTATCAGTTTTGATAAACTTAATTATTGTGATGCCATTTGAAACTTTTATTTGTTGTTAAAATTATGTTATACATGCAATTCTTTGTAGAACTTTGGTCTTCTTTCTTTTTCTTCTTCTTCGGTGCCGATTCGGCCACGTATCAGAAAATAGAACTTTGGTAAATGTACATATCGTCTTGATGACAGGACGATTAATTAATCTGTTCTACAAGTTTGCCACTACTTTGCAGCTACTAATTAGCCAAATGGTGACTACAAAATGCTTTTATGTAAGAGATTGTCGAGGTCGTCCTTTTATTATTAAACTTTTGTTATTAAATCGCTTATAACTTAGAAAGCTGTCGATTCCTCTGAATTTGTATTGAGAAAAGAATCAAAGAAAATTCGTAAACGAAAACATCGACAATGGTTTTAACATGTACATTGCATATTTTATTATTGTTTATCATATTAATCAATACCCTCATCTGTGCCATTTTTACGTTTTAACTTTCTAACTATCTTTGCTAATTTATTATTTGATACTTCCTCAAAACTCTCCATCACACTTTGTTAGCAGGTAAGCGCGGGAGGGCAATCGAACGTACACGTCGAGTAACGGCTAAGCACACGTTTATTACAACTCGAATACAAAAGATGCGTACAGCACGAATGCCAGACAAACAGTGACTGAGTAAGAATAGATAGTAGTGGCGCCTCTAGGGTGAAAGCCCCTTGGTGAACTAGGAGTGGCGCCTCTGTAGGACCACGGATCGCCAATTGTAAACGGGCATGCGGATTACCGACACTTCCCCTCGAGACGTGGTTGGAATGGACATTCAGAACGATCCCAATCCCATAAGGTCTAGACATCGCCAGTGCTTGGGCCTCGGTAGTCCCTTAGTCATTACATCAGCCATCATGTCGTCCGTAGATATGTAATTAACCTGAAACAAATTCTCGCGAATAGCATCACGGATAAAATGGTGCTTCAAGTCGATGTGTTTGCTCCTGGCGTGGAAGGTGGGATTCTCAGCCAATTTAAGAGCACCCATATTGTCATTTAAGACCTTGACCGATGCAAGTTCCTCAAATCCTAACTGAGTTAGGAATTCACGTAGATATATGGCTTCCTTGGCAGCTTCCGTCATCCCCATATACTCGGCTTCCGTCGAGGACAGGGCAACCGTCCTCTGCTTCTTCGAATCCCAAGAGATGATTCCGTTGCTCAAGGTAAAAGCGTAGCCACTGTACGATCGCCGATCCATCGGGCAACCAGCCCAATCGGCATCCACGTAGCCTGTCAACGGTTCGTTTGAGGGTTTGTAGATGAGTCCAATGTCAGCAGTCCCCTTAAGATAACGTAGGACACGCTTTGCGGCTGTCCAATGGCACTGTCCGTAGTCGTTGTTGAATTGACTCAACGAGCTCACAGCGTAGGCTATGTCCGGTCTGGTAGTAACAGCTAGGTACATCAATGCTCCGACAAGTTCGCGGTAGGGAACTTTCTTCTCGTCTTCACTAGGTGCATCAGTCAATCTTGACAGCCTCGTATTAACATCCATGGGAGTGTCCACCGGCCTGCAATCGTTCATGCCAAATCGCTCCAGGATGTCGGCAATGTATCCCTTTTGATGTAAGCCGATTCTATTTCCGTGTCGTGTGAACTCGATACCGAGACAATATTTCGGTTCTCCAAGATCTCTGATCTCGAATTCTCCAGTAAGATAATTCTTCATCTTCTCAATCTTGTTCGGGTCGCGACACGCCATCAAGATATCGTCCACGTAGATGCCAATAAGAAGAGAATCTTCCCCTTTTCCAACATGATATATGCACGGGTCTGACTTTGAAGCAACAGCTCCATACTTTCGTAAAGTGCAGTCCAGCTTGTCGTACCAATTCCTACCGGCTTGACGCAGTCCATACAACGACTTCTTTAAAAGACAAACGCGGTCTCCTTTTCTCAAGTCTTCCAGCATAGCTGCGGCCCTAGATCTGATGTCCTCGCTATAGCCCTCGGACCGAATGATAGTCTCAAGAGACTTTACCAGTCCTTGCGGCGGTTCCATGAGAACTTCCTCTTCGATTGAACCATTTAAATAGGCGGTGGCGACGTCGAGCTGCCTCATGGTCATTCCGTATTTGGAAGCAAGAGCCACCAAAAGGCGAATTGAGCTAAGACGTGCCACGGGGGCAAAAGTTTGATTGAAGTGAACCCCGGGACGTTGAGCGAATCCTTGGGCTACAATTCGCGCTTTTCTTCTTTCCAGCGTTCCGTCAGGATTATACTTGTTGCGAAGAACCATCCGGCTGCCAATAACTTTTTGGTTGTCTGGACGCTTGACAAGTTTCCATGTATCGTTCTTCAAGAGCGACGCAACTTCATCTGCCATAGCTCGATACCATTCGTTGGCTTCGGGACCTGAAGTGGCTTTCTTGATGGGTACTTCAGCGATATGAGCAAATTCAATCTCTGCAATATTCGCCGCTTCACTTGGTACAGAGAATAACTTTCTAGGTCGGCCTCTCAATCCGGTACGTAACATTCTAGGCCTGCCTGGTCCTCTCTTCGGTGTTTCCTCCGCATCTGCGTCGCCATCAGGAGCATCATGAGCGTCATTTTCCGGGGGTACATCTTGATAGTTTCCTATAGGCTTTATCTCGATCTCGGTTTCTTCATTTGTGGTACCAGGGGTGTCCGAACCTTCCTCTCGTTGAACTAAGACATCTTCCGGAGTGAAATCTTCATAGTCGACAGATAAGTCTTCGCAATTCCGCAAGAATTCCACATCTCTGGTAACCTCGATCTTCTTTTCCTCGGGTAACCATATACGATATCCCTTTGAGTTTTTAGCGTATCCAAGAAAGATTCCCTTTCTAGCTCGGTCCTCAAACTTCCCCTTGCCAGGAACCCTGTCGAGACAATACACGTTACTGCCGAATTCTCTAAGATAACTTACGTCAGGCGTTCTTCCGGTCCAGAATTCGAATGGAGTTCGACCCTTGAGAGATCTAGTAGGACATCGGTTTCTGATGTAGTTAGCCGTAGACACGGCCTCAGCCCAAAATGATGGGGGAAGGCCGGATTGTATGAGTAGACAGCGAGCCATCTCCAGAAGTGTCCGGTTCTTCCTCTCGGCTGTGCCGTTTTGCTCCGGATTGTATGCAATCGAGAGTCTTCGCTGAATTCCGGCCTCTTTCAAGAAATTCTCAAACTCCTTGCTCAGATACTCTCTCCCATTGTCGGATTGTAGTAGCTTAATCTTCTTTCCCGTCTGGTTTTCAAACATCGCCTTAACCTCCTTGAATGCATCGTAGACGTCACTCTTGTTTCGGAGAAATCGCACCTCACACCATCTCGAACGGTCGTCGATGAATGTGACGAAGTACTTTGCACCACTCTTGGATTCCACCCGCATCGGACCACAGACGTCGGTGTGTACTATCTCCAAAAGCTCTTTCGTACGAGTCTCCATCGTCACTGGAAATGGCGCCCGAGTCATCTTCCCTCGAAGACATATTTCGCATTCCAGCTTCTCTTCGCGTTTACCAAGGCTCAGTCCTCGAATTGCCGCGCAGCGTTCTGCGTTCATCAAGTCCGTTACGTTCAAATGACCTAATCGGCGATGCCATTTTTCTAGAATCGTCAAAGCATCCGCATCTTCAGATATTCTGCTGCACTCTGCGCGTTCGCGACTCGATAAAAAATATAAGTTTCCGACTCTACTTGCGCGCAATTTTACGTTACCGTCGCGATCGACCACTACGGCGTGATCCCTTTTAAAAGTCACTTCAAGATTTTTGTCCGTTATCTTGGCTACCGACAGTAAATTTTCGCGGAGATCGGGCACGTGAAGTACGTTACTTAGACTCACATTTCTCTTATTTCCTTCGATATCGGTCGTAAGCGAGACCGTTCCCACTGCGGTAATTTCCGTCGAGGCATGATTCGCTAATTTTAATTTACCGCGTTTCGAGTCGTCAACTCTCGCGAATTCGCGTAACTGTCCACATAAATGTGACGTTGCCCCGCTATCGAGACACCATTTCGCGCCGCGCACATTCACTTCCGCGCTAAATACTTCCTGCGCATCCGAGGATTCTTCTACGGCACACAGAAGCACGTCATCGGTATTTTTCGCCGACGGTTGCGAATCTTCGGACTTCTTGTTTTTGCAGTCAACGGCTTTGTGTCCTTTTTCTTTACATCGATGACACCGATACTTGAACTCTTCTTTATTTCCCGATTTCGATTTTCTCGATTTGTCCTTATTCGTATTTCTTCCTTTCTTTGCCATCAACGCGTTCTGAACGGTACCGCGCGCGTCATTTTTCCGAGCGTCGTTTTCTTCTACTATTTTTATTTGAAGCACTTCTGGTGACGGTAATTCGTCGCGTGATTCGATGGCGCATCGAAAGTTCTCGAACGAGGGCGGCAAGCTATATAGCAGCATGATCGCGAGCAATTCCGGGTTGATATCAATGTTCATCTCAGCCAGCTTATCGACGGTATCGTGGAATTTTCGGACATGTTCCCGCACGTCGTCGCCTTCTTCCATACGTTGAAGCGTGAGCTGCTTTAATAGCGTGGCCTTCCGAGCCGGCCCCTTCGATTGATACGTGCTTTCCAGCTTTAGCCATACATCGCGAGACGTCGTACATCCTTTGATAATTTTCAATTCGGATGGCTTTATCGATAGTATTATATCTGATTTCGCCTTCTCGTCGTTTCTCGTCCAAACTTTGACTGCCTCTACCGATGTCGCGTTACCGGCTTCCAGCGTTGGTTTTACGCACTCGCCAACTCACATATTCCCACGCATCGTTTTTCATGAGCACCGCTTGCATTTGCAATTTCCAAGTGTCATAGTTGTCTCTTTGGAGAGTCTCGATTCGTGTAAAACTTGACGCGTTCATTTTTGCGATTCACACCGCGACGTACGATGTTCGTTCCCGAGATACACGTGGCGCACTTATTTAACCTCACGACGTTTCGCGTTCTTCCGATGCCTATTCCGTTCCGTTCTATTCTGGGCAATTTCGTTCTGGGCCCATAACCTGTTAGCAGGTAAGCGCGGGAGGGCAATCGAACGTACACGTCGAGTAACGGCTAAGCACACGTTTATTACAACTCGAATACAAAAGATGCGTACAGCACGAATGCCAGACAAACAGTGACTGAGTAAGAATAGATAGTAGTGGCGCCTCTAGGGTGAAAGCCCCTTGGTGAACTAGGAGTGGCGCCTCTGTAGGACCACGGATCGCCAATTGTAAACGGGCATGCGGATTACCGACACACTTTCTCCCTTATTACTTAAGTAGTCACAGTACCTTTTATCCTCTATTTCTATGCCTTCAACAATTTCATCAATACTTTCAATAAAATATTTATTTAGTTTATTAGCTATCTCTAAATCATTCTCATATCTTATTCCGTCTATCTGTATACCTATTCCATATTCGGTATTTTTACTAGATTTCAATATATTAGTCTTAACTGCTTTCCATAATTTATATGAATCGCCTTTAAATGTGTCAACTTTATTCAACAAGTGTTCCGTTTTTCTATCTCTGATTAGCTTAACGACTGTTTCTATATCTTTTAAAATCCGTCCACACCTCCGGATTCCTACTCTCTATAGCCTCTTTATATTTCTTACCCCTCTCCTTAATTGCTTCCAATATGTTTCCATTAAACCATTTATTGTGCAACCATTTTATCGGTACAATCTTTTCTTCTATCGGCGCCAATTCATTAACTGCGTCACTTATTACACATACTAGCCAATCTGTCTTAACATCTATATTACATGTTGTCATATTACTATGTTTATAATCTCTTCTCGCATTACGTAATAAATAACTAAACGCCTCTACATCGATTTTATTAATGTTCATTTTTCTAATAATCCGTATTTCCGTGATGTAATTAATTAAGAAGTCAACATTTTTCAGAAATAGGGGATGTTTTTCGAGGATGGTGATTGCATCGCAAATCAGAGATTTCCCTTAAATCCTCCAGCGGCCGCCGGTTCGAACAAAGCTGTTTCAATTACACTAACGTGTTATTAATTATTGCTAATCGCGATAACGTACTCTGCCCTCAGGGTCCGGATTTCTTAAACGGATCTTGACGGATCTTATTTGATATTAGCTATTTAAAAAATAAACAAAATATCAGTAACACAAAAAAATTTTTACTTCTTTAGCTACAGCTTGTAGATATGTTTATTGGAAAAGGCCTCTCTAAAGTAGAATCAGTGTATTTCACTGAATCAATTCAGTGCTATACCAATCACTGGTTTTCAGTGACAATACACTGATTCTACTTTAGAGAGAGAGATCCTATTTCTAAAAGTTTCATTAAATTGTTTCCTAATGTATCAACGATTTTTATATGTTTACAATCGATCACACCATCGATTTTTGGTATTCAGTTTCAATTATCTTGTCTACTAAGCTCTTGGTTGAATTTCTTGTAATTTCATTGAGTGTATATGGAAATTTTACAAAAGTCTGATTAGTTCTTTGCAGAACGTAAAAGTCAAGAACGACATGACTTGTCTGTTCAGTCGTCTAAACAAACGAAAAAAGAAAAAGGCTCACTTTTAAATTATAAGTATAAATATTTGTTTTGTTTATATCATACAATGTAATAATATTTTAGTAGTTAATAATTATTCTTTCGCACAAGCATATTTTATAACTGCAATATTTTAAATAATTAATTTATCTTTTCTATTTAATATAACACCATAAAAAAATATTTTTTTAAATAATTTGGTAATATACACAACTATGACATTTTTAATGCTATAATATCATAATTGAACCGTCTATTGCATGTTTTGTTTTTTATTATGCCGTATAACAGAAGTGTTTCGAGTAAAGGCTGTAATACACAAAATGCATAGCGTAGCATAAGCATAGCATAAGACCGCTGGACCAATGAGCATCCAGCATAATGTCGCCATATTAATTTACATAAGTTGCTCATTGGTCCAGCGGTCTTATGCTATGCTTATGCGACGTTATGCATTTTGTGTGTGACGGCCTTAACTCAGAATCGACAGTCTCTTTTGCGGATATCGAATCTCTTTTGTCCATCTATTATACCAGCAAGATTCGATGCATTGCGAATAATGTTTGAAGCACTAGCTTGTGAAACCTTCCAAATCACACATTGTGATTGTGTTTTAAATGAAAATCTCCTGAGCCTTATGTTTCATGATTTCAAGCCTGGACGAATTCTTAGTTGAGGTACATCGCTCCACATCTGTAATTAAATAATTATTAAAATCATCACTAATACGCGTCTCTCGATCCATTAACCTCTCGACACAAAAATTGGATGTAAATTTCAAAGTACGTTGTTTAGTTAAAGAACTTCTCGGAATATCACCCTGTAGGGTGACTGGCTCCTATTATTAATATAATTTAAAAAATTAAAAATGCGATAGAAAAATTTATTTAAAATGGTAGAATTTATTTAAATTGGTAGAAATATTAGCAAAGGAATAACGTTTTCTTATTATTAGACTAAGTTGGAGGATAACTTTCATCCTTGAACAAAAGTTCTAAAGCACGAGATCCTAATATCAACGGTTCGTCATTCGTGGCACTTTTTGACGTAGAACTACGTCTTTGTCGACAGTAAGTAGGGGGTAATATTGGGAGCACAGATGCAACGAATGCAACGAAAACATGTCACACTTTGAACGTTTATATCTTCGAAACTAATAATCGTAGAGTAATGATTAATACGTCATTAGATAGCTTATATAGTCCCATTTTTTCTTGAAAGTCTCAAAAGTCTTAAAAAGCTTCCTTAATAAGGAAGCCAAACAATTATAAGCAAATAATTATGCTCAAGTCTCAACCACTTTCAATTTTGGCAATTTAATATTAATTATTGGCAACTTTTCTAATTCCATTATATTTGTTTAGAATGTATGAAAAGGCGGACTGTTCGGATTTGAATCAGCGACCGGGGGTCAGGTATATAGTTATCTCAATCACTGTCGACAGCTCGTGCAATGGGGGAGGGGAATACAAAAATAGAATTCTGAAATGCGATGTATAATAAAAGGGAATTTATGCTGACAACTCACTTTTGTAAACATAAAGATTATGGCACATATTATACTTGAAGCAATACCACAATAAAACACACAGTAAAATATATAGAAAATGCAGATGTCATACTTAAACCTAAAGATAGAAATAATACTGTATTATAATAAAAGGAAAAATGCCGTCAATCGCAATAGACGGATATAAGATCGCATGACATACGTAACGCAAAATGTTTAGCGATATTGTTATAGATATAAACGAGAAAGTATTAAACAGCAAAAGGAAATGTACGTGAAACAAATTGATAATATAAAAGAATATACTACAACTATCTAAACTTAATTGAATCTACGCAAGACTCGTCGCAAACGACGTTTATCATAAATCCGTATAAGAGTGGAAACTACACGCAGCCGTAATTCGATAATATCAGCGATGTGATAGATCTGAACTGAATTGAGAATACACGCAAACGAAGATACTGAAAAGTAAGACGCATACACGTTACCCCTGTAAACGAGATAAGAATTCACGCGGTGAGGGGGGTAGACCGAGTCCACGCGGAACCGCGATCGATAAACATATGAAAAACCGTGGAATGTCGAATATCGTGTGGCAGCCGAAACGCCCGAAACTCTGCCCGTATCTACTCGGTTACACGAAAAGAAACAGATCACTCGCGTAACTTCACTTCCCGATCGCAACTGTAAAACTAATGACTCTAGCCAAATAATAACGAGACGCTTAGCGGGGAGGAAATTCACCTCACGTTATGATGAGCTCGAATGAGCACAAGAATGCGTGGTACACGCGTATCCGTTAACTCGGATATCACTTGATCGTACGAATGCGTGGTACACGCTTGTCCGTAAACGCGGACAATATCGAAATGTAGGACTTAGCTTTCGACGTTCTGCTGTTGGGATGACCGGACACCGAGTCTGTCGCACAACAGGAACCATGCAGGGCAGCTTTTCAGGAAACTGCAGGTGGGCGCGGACGGCTCGCTTCCTCGAAGATAGGCGTTACCAGAGGCTCGTTGAATGTGCAGGAGATTCGCGCACGTGTCGCCGCAGACACGGGGAGATAACGTGCGGCCTCGCCGGCCGGCACGCACCACGCTCGTTCGTCGTATATCGCTCACCGTTTTCCGCGAGGATACTTCGTAAATACTACTGTCCGAGCAGATTAATACAATGTTTACTGCAACGTACTACCGGGGTATCTTAATAACGTCCGAACACTGAGCTATCGAAGGGAACGTGAATTCTCACACCCGAACAAGGAAAACGAGAGTCTGTACTTCACGTGCTGTCGCTACCGCTATACTCCACCGACTAAGCGCAATTCTTCCCGTCGCTACCAGCGTCGTGTTGCGAGCGCAGACCCGGGAAAACAAAAACCGATCGGTCTCGGCCCCCCTCGCCGTGCACGGCTCTTCGCGGTCGCTGTCGCTAGCCGGAAAACAGCTCGATGCGCGCTATCTTTTGAACAATATTCTTCAGTCTTTTCTACCCCTATTTCATATATAATGCTTTAATATTTGGTTGATTAAACTCAGCTTTATTAGGATTTTATGTATATACGTATTCCTCGCAAATTATTAATTATTGGCAATTTTTCTAATTCTATTATATTCTTCAGTCTTTTCTATCCCTATTTCATATACAATGTTTTAAGATTTGGTTGATTAGACTCAGCTTTATTAGGATTTTATGTATATACGTATTCCTCGTAAATTCTGACGTGTGTAATTCAAGGACTAATCAATCAAATTTTAAAGAATTATATATGAAATAGGGGTAGAAAAGACTAAAAAATATAATAAAATTATACAGAAATTGCTAATATAATAAAAAATCAAATGGGCACAGTAACAATTACTGTGCCGCAATCAACAACGTAGAACTACGTCAACTGTCACTACTTAATGTTAAAGTATACAGCGGAGAACAGTTGACGTAGGGCTACGTCTGTCCTGTTTTTTGATTTAATCCTGATTTCCGTATAAAATTTTTGTCTCGTGTAACATTTTTTTTCTTCCATATATATTTTGTTATGGAGTCTGATGTAACAGATTCGTTTGCCGAGGCATCTTTCTTTATTCATGATTCGGCGACGACAGATATGAAGGTCGAGTCACGAGATTTCAAATGTTATAAGAAAAGACCTTATTCTTTTCGATAAGTATTCTCCTATTAATGTTATCTGTAGTAGTTCTATCTTATTGATAAAAGGACAGTAGTAAAGCAAACATGGGTATAATTATTTTTTTAGAATAAATAAAAATGAAAAATAGGAAAAAGATTTAAAAGAAGAAAAAAGAAAGATAAAAGGAAAAAAGTAGATATATTTAAAAAAATAAGAATTATGTTTATCTTTGACAAAGCATGTGGTTACAAACGGGTATATTTCATCTTTTAACTATTGGTTTTTGACAGAAAACCAGCACCTTGAAATTATAAATCCTGCAAATTTAGGATTAATTGAAGGCTTTCGTACAGAGGGATGTAAATTAAGAAATTCCATTTTGAGAAAAATGACCAACATTATATATACATATTTAGGTATATATAACTGTCAAATTATTATAACAAAAACTTGTGCTATAAAAATTGGTTTATTTTGCAATAAGTGAAAATATTTTAATTATTGCAAAAGGAATGTAAGAAAAATACATTTTGTTTAATGTTACTTACATCCCTAATATTGCTCTGCGATTTCTTGATTGTATTGCATGTTAAATATACAGGGTGTTTTAAAATTAAGTGCATTAAATTTGTGTAATGAAAGAAGGAATCAATACAAGCATTTTAAGTATAGGAACCATGGGTCGGCGACGCTTCGTTACGGCGTTATGGGCGTTTAAACTAAATCGTCATAACGTCTGCGATGCAATTATTTTTTCTGTTAATTTGACATGTTTACAGTAAATGTTCAAAGTTACGACCGCCAACGTTACGGCAAAAGTCATAGCGACGGAGCAATGACTGCCGCGTTCTTTGGAATATTTCAGGCATGTGTCTGATGGTTTCAGATGCCTCAACGATGCGAGCGACCAGATCCTCCTCAGATTCGACTTGTTCAGAATAAATCATACTTTTCATTGCACCCCAGAAGAAGAAATCGAGAGGCGTTAAATCTGGTGACCTTGCAGGCCACGTAACAGGTCCACCCCGCCCGATCCATCTGTCACCGAAAGTATCTGTCAGGCACAGCTCGACTGACAACGTGATCACTACAGCTTGGCTGAGAAAACACGAGGAAAGTGAAAGAAAGAACTTGCAAGCACCTTGAGAAGTAAACAAACGAGAGGCAAACAAACTGCAACGCGGGCGTAGTACTTGTGACGATTTACTTTATACGCTTATAACGCCGTAACGAAGCGTCGCCGACCCATGGATCCTATACTTAAAATGCTTGTATTGATTTCTTCTTTCATTACACAAATTTAATGCACTTAATTTTATAAACACCCTGTATACTCCTTCTCAATTTACAGACTTCTTCATTATTTTCTTGAAATCCTTCAGGTAATTCCATGTAAATTTATTCGTTAAGCGTACCGTGTAAAAATGCTGTTTTGACGTCATAAATCTTCACCTTTCTTTTCTTCTCTGCAGTTATACTGAATAGCAATCTTATCGTCTCTGCTCTCACTACCGGTGCAAACGTTTCTTCATAATCCACTCCTGGGCGTTGACCACAACCTAGTGCAACCAATCGGGCTTTGTATTTTCGCTGTCCTGTAGCCGGATCTTCCTTTATATTAAATATCCATTTAGATTTAATTATTCTTTTATCCTTAGGTCTTGATACGATATCCTACACTTTATGTTTCTTCATTGACGTTAATTCTTCTTCAACGGCTTGTTTCCAGTATTTCCAATAGTCTGACTTCTTTGCTTCTCTGATGTTTTTTGGTATTTCTTCATCCATTATTAGCATTGCCGATTGCTTATCCCTTATTCTTTCCGACCTTCTAATGTTTCTCTGCCTTAATTCTCTTTCTTCTTCTTCACGTCTTAAG
Organism: Harpagoxenus sublaevis; assembly: GCA_030770355.1. Taxonomy (NCBI): domain Eukaryota; kingdom Metazoa; phylum Arthropoda; class Insecta; order Hymenoptera; family Formicidae; genus Harpagoxenus; species Harpagoxenus sublaevis. The sequence continues at coordinate 7,804 of JASTWR010001493.1, read as the reverse complement.
TTTTTTCGCTCTTCCATTACAGCTTTAGTTGTTCCCCTTGGTCTTCCTCTATTTCTTAATTCTATTGGCTGTTCATTGATCTCGTAGTTCTCTTCATTGTCCTCTACGTTTTCTGGATCATCTTCCTGTGTAGAATTCTCTTCATTGGCTTCTTCATATTCGCTGCTTTCTGTTTCAGTTCTTCCGTCTTTATCATATTCTTCAATTTCCTCTTGATCATTTACTGTATCATTTTTATTCTCTAATTTCAGATCCATTATTATTAATTTGTCTTCAATTTTTCGATCTTCATTTATCTCGTTGCTTATTAATTCGTATCCGTTTTTGCTCTCATCGAATTTAACATCACAATCCGTTTTGATTCTTCCTGTTGCTGGAATGTACACCCTGTAAGCATTATTAGTTGCGTATCCAACAAATACCCCTTTAATCATCTTCGAGTCGAATTTCTTTCTTCGTTATTCTTTGTCCAATAGATATGCCATACAACCAAATCTTCGCATGTATTTTATGTTGGGTCTTCTTTCATTCCACATTTCATAGGGCGTCTTACCATGCACTGTTGATTTAATTCTATTTCGGATATGTGCCGCAGTACATACTGCTTCTCCCCAAAAGTCTAATGGTATTTTCGAGTCTGCTATCATTGTTCTGGTCATTTCTATTATAGTTTTGTTCGCTCTTTCTACTACACCATTGCATTGTGGCGTTCTCGCTGGGCTGAATTCGTGTTTGACACCCTTTTTCTTCAACCAATCTTGTAAGTCCTTTCCTATAAATTCTCCTCCATTGTCTGATCTTATGGCCTTCAATTTCAATTCGGACTGGTTCTCCTTCAAAATTATTAGCTCTTTCAATTTTTCTGCAGCCTCTCCTTTTTCATTCAGCAATTCTAAAAAAATCACTCTTGAATAGTCATCCACGATTGTAAGTATGTATTTCTTACCGCCACGTGATAAAGGTTTTATTGGTCCAATTAAATCCATGTGCCACAACTCCATTATTCTACTTGTTCTGATACCTGTCAATCTGGGATGTGTCTTTCGGCACATTTTTCCTGCAACGCACGACTCGCATTGACTTTTTTCTTTACTATCTTCTTTTATCCCGATAACAAGATCTTCTTTCTTCATTTCTTCTATAGTCCTCTTGTTCGCGTGTCCGAGTCTTCTATGCCATATATCCATATCTTTCACTGCTGCTGCTCCTTCATTAGTTATTATGGATGATCTCACGTAGTACGCATTCTCTTTACGTACGGCCGTCATCTTTATATTGTTTTCATTTCTGTAAATGACAGCACCATGTTTATCAAATTTTACATTTGTAACCATGATCAGTTATCTTCGCTATTAATAACAAATTCATGTTAATATCCGGGACGAATAATACATTATCTAATCTTATCTCACCATCATTCGAATTTTGTTTTACAAAAATTTCTCCTTTACCATCAGAAGTTAATTTCTTTCCATTTTTATCCGCTAAGGAAATACTTCTTACGTCTTCCTCCAACCTCTCGAACATAACCTTGTTGCCGGTCATGTGACTTGTCGCGCCCGAGTCTCATAACCACTCGCAACTTTATCTTTGTTGTTTTCTGTAGTCTGTATTGTACTCACGTGTATTTCATCGCAAGCTGATAATACTGCCTCGTCCGAGGTTTTCATTGTTACCTCACTTTGTCCTCGTCCTCGTCCTTTTCCTCTTGCTCTTGAATTCCCTCTGAATCCTCTTCCTCGAGACGTACTTCTACGTGGCTCTTTACAATCAGCTGCAATATGATTGTATCCTTGACAGTTGAAACATTTCTGTTTATTCCGACATTCACTCGATGTGTGGCCTCTCATCCCGCAATTGTAACACGTTATGTCATTCCTCGGTTTTTCTCTTGCTTTTCTCACATGTTTTTTCCCTCGATGTCTTTTTTTTTCCTTCCTCTTGTCTCTTCTCAATTCTTCTTGTTTCAATGCGTACCGTATGTCATTGATGGTTATCTCTTTTTGAGTTTTTAAAACTCGAACGTTTTGATCGAATTCCGATTCCAATCCTTTGATTATATACATCCTCAGCTCATAATTCTTCTATGTTTCTTCCGAGTTGCATGCACTGGTTTCTCAAGGCTTCTGCTTAATTCATATACGCATCTATACTTTCGTCTTTTTTCATCCGTAGATTTGATAATTCGCTCAGTGATCTAGCCTTTAACTGCTCAGTTTCCGCCGCCATATTATTTTTTATTAAGCTCCATAACTTATCAGCACTCTTTTCGTGACTGTACTTCAGCAATTGTGCTTTACTCATTGTATTAATTATTACTGCACGCGCTGCGTGATTATCGTCGTCCCACTCATTCCAAAGTTTAAATTTCGCTGCGTAGTTTTCTACACCTTCTTCAGGCTTCTCGATTGGCTTCACATTAATCACCTTCTTCCAGAGCTTTTTCGCTCTCAGAATTCTCTCGATTTTTTCTCTCCATAGGAAATAGTTAGTGTCGTCAAGCGGTTCTACGCTCGCGAGGTTCCAATTTTCGGCCATCTTGTGCAACGGTACTTTTCTTTCTCTCACACAAGTTAATTCGTAACCCTCAATAGCACTCTCCAACCACGCTCTGCTACCAAATGTGGAGGTAGGGTTACACACACGAAATAATAATGACACTCGTAATATCAAAATAATGTATATTTGTTTAGAGAAAAGAAAAATTATTTGGTATAAACGTCCGTTGCGAATATCTCGTGAAAGTGGGCGGAAACGAAGAATCAGAGCTCGCGCATGCTTGCATCGAGTGTACAGTGGCGCTCTCCGCCGAGTTTCCTTCCTGTCATCAGTGCTGACTCCTAGGGGATGTCTCCACTGAGTTCCCATCCTGCCATCTGCGTTGTCTCCTAGTGACTGTTACTTAATCTATAACCTATAAATACTATGACATACTAGTGATAAATGATAAAGGCAACACCCACACCCCTAAGATTCACTATCGGCCCTATTCCCAGGAATATACCCGCTTTCTTGGTGTGTGTGAATGTATATAAAATAAATTTACAAAAATAAATAGAATTTAATTTATTTATGAACACATATTATTCGATGACACAAATATATATATATATATATTTACGTCGGTTAGACTTATAGTGTATAAGTTAAACTCGTTGCGGTCGCGTATATAGAGCCACGGCTGTCTCGCTCCGCGCGTACTTGGCGCGAGACACTACCGTTCTCTTGATAATAAATTATGTATAAAGATATATAACATGATTTATTATTAAGTTATCATATATCAAAAAGCATATCATCTCAGTAGTTGCCGGTGAAGATATGTTTCGGCGGATGTCATGATTAGGGAATCCACGTTTAAGCCCTTAAAGGCCCCCGAAGCTTATTAAGGCTACCTTAACAATTTTCCACACGGGATGTAGAATTTTGTTCAATTCCTCCTTGGTCCGATTGTAACATTTATTTTTGTGTTTTTATACGTTTTAATCGCAAAATAGCGATTTAATGCACTTTTCAGATACAATAGTAATACTTATTTTTTTATAATCTTTAATTTTTAAGATATAATCAATTATTGTATAGAGTGTCCAACAATTGTACTGTTTGAATTACGAAATACCGTAAATCTACGGTATTTCGTAATTTTATTTTTCGAGCGTACAAAATATATTTGTGCTCGAGAATATTTTAAATATATGTATAGCTTTTTTTGTATAATTATATTAATATATACTTAAATACATTAGTCAGATATATGTTATATTCGTTTGACATTTTGCGTTATTATGTCATTGTAGCTGGATTATCATATTTGCTTTATACATCAAAACGAAGTGAAAGGGGCCATAGTTCCTTGCCTTAAGTTTTCATTTTGAAATACGGGATTTAGTTCTTTTGTCCTCTTTAGTTGCTTATGAATCATGTTTCAGTTTGTAGCGTCTTTTCAGTGCTTCTTGATACCTTGATTTCACGTAAATGACAAATATATTCTTCTTTTTTTTTTGCATTTTGATAATTGACGTCTTTTAAAATTTTTTCTGTTACAAAGGGTACCCCACGGTAAGATATGCAAAATGCCACTGTCAATGAAACGAAAAATGACTTTAGATTTGCATAAGTACACTAAAAAAAGAATTTTCTACAATTTTTCCGACCATCCATCCCCCCTCCTTTTCCTAGTGGCACCAAAAAGCCGCTTTTTTCGAAAATTATTTTTTTTCTCCGGTTCCATGTTAAAAATTTTGAAAAAATTTGAGTATATAGCTTACAAAAAGTACTTACACACAATTTTTTTGAGCTTTAGGCGCGTTGAATACCTAACTTAAAAAAATAAAATAAATATTTAAATCAATTTTTTTCTAATTTCTTTGATAGTTGTAGGTCTAATTACTCTAGAAAATTGTATATTTTAGTGTTCTACATGTATTAGAATTTTTTCAGATTTTTCGGAATGGTGGGCCGTACTCAAAAATGCGAAAAGCCCCATTTTTAGCCACTTTTGGGCCTTTTATGGTCCTCAAATGATTGATAGTGCCTTAACTTACTCTAAAATAAACATAATATATTACTTTTGGATATATGTTGTCAATATTTGATACTATTCCGATACGTCTCATATGTTTTTGAGCATGAAATCAGTCATAACTCAACGAGAAAACCCTACTTTTTGTATAAAAGTGCCTATTTTTCGTCGATTCTTTCTGGATTTTTGGTTATTTTGTCTAAGTTTTTTTGCACATGATTGGTAAATGTGAATATAAATATAATAAAAAATTGTACCTTTATACATATTATTCAAAGTAATCGTTCATTTATTCAAATATATACATTTTCATAAAAAAAATTTAATTTTTATGATTCCATGATCGTCTCTTTAATCCTCCTCGTCACTATATTCCTCAATTACTGGTGTTACTTCTTCGAAGTCAAACAATGTTGTAAGTATCTCAGCTGGTCGAATAATCCTGGACAAGTATCTTGCATGAGACAGGTAAAAAACTATGGCGGCTATATGCGAGCAACACCCTATAGTTCTGTTACCATTAGCGCAGTTACAGCAATAACGTCTGACACCGTTTACAAATCTTATTTACAATATCAACCTGATAGTGTGGCTTGGCGTCTTTTTTTTACTTTTTGTAAAAGGTAATTTTGTACGGATCCGTTACGACGCGACTTCGCGGTGACGGACTGTTCCGGTCTCGCGCATCACCGTTCTTCTCGCGCGTTTTTCTGTCGTCGTGCCGTGAAAATTGTTGCGCGATCGTGATTTATAACCGCGTTTCCGCGAGGACCCGAAATGCTGGGAATGTTATACGTGCCGTGCGCGTGTCGTGTGTTGTGGCTGCCGCCTCGCATATCGTATTTCGCCATTGGTAGTACATTTTACATTTGGCGATTAATGGCGAAATTCTTTGCCGTTTCAACGAGCGGGCAATCAGGATGTGCTATCTCATTCCTGTGTATAACGATGAACTCGATATCTTGATATAGCGTTTTAAATGATGTATTTTCTTCTCTTAGGCGGTAGTCTAATTTTTGTATGAGACCGATTCGTGTTCGCTAAGGGAATTACTTTTATGTATATAAAGTTCATATATAGGTTCTTTATTGTTCTGACGAAAGACGGTTTCCCTCTCTTCTGGAATACATAACTGAGGACGTTTTTTGTACGCTTTCTGCCTCTTCCCTCATTCAAGAATTTTAAAGTGTTTCTAAAAGATTGATTTTCTGTTTCTAGGTATAAAATTGTTTTTTCCAGCACTTTAATTTTTTTTTATTAGTCGTGTTGTCTTACTTTCACAAACAAGCGTGTTGAAAACAACCTGTATGTTTGGATCAATGCCATCCCTAAATAACAGTAGAACATTCGTTAATATACATATATAAGAGATCTTCTCTTATCTATTGAAAATAGATAAGACAAAAAGATCTTGGAACTTGTCCAATGAGTTATAAGACAGTTCGAAATACAATCTCGTCCGCTTCTTCCGCGCCGGTGCCTCACCGGCCGGTATTAATGTCTAAGATGCTAATACGGCTCTGTGATTGGTTCATTAAAATCTTAGGACATTACTTAATATAATCTTAAATATAAGATCCGACTATATATGAATACCGGCCACCGTCTCTCACCGACGCGTAGATATTTTAACGAGTTTTCTTTCTTTTCATTGTTCCATTTGAGCCACTCGACCGAGTTTAGCCATTTCTTTAAATTGATGTACGCAGTCTCGTCGTCCCTTTTATCTTTATCTTCGGCTGATAATATCTAACGAAGATATATCTAACAAATAATACGAAATTTTAGCAACACGAATTTCAATGTACATACATACGAGAACCGTAAAGAACCGGGTTCATAATAATCTTCATACAAATCGTATGATGATTTTACAGTGTTATGTTTATTTATTGGAATATCGAATGTTTGATGTTCGGTTCACATTCCATTCAATCAAAAATCGATCCACGTAAAAATACACAGTAAAAACTCCTTTAGTTTCGGGGAATCCATTTCGTGTACTTGTACATGTGGCACGAGCACGAGAGTGTTATCGGACGATTTAATTAATAATTAAGTAAATTAAATATTAATTAATAATTAAGTAAATTAAAATCGGATGATTTTATTATTTGTCACGGCTTTTTTGGCCGGATCAAAGGAACGCTAAGAGAGTCGGGTGGTAGGCCTCTCGGAATAATCCCTCGCACGAGTCAGGCGATTCTCAACTAAATCGGTTGGGCGCCAGACGCGATATTCTCGCGTCCACTAATTACTCGACAGTCTGTAACGCAAACTCGCGAAAACCATAGCCTGTCACGCGAGGGGCCAGCCGGCTCGACCTAACGGCAGAGGGGCAGGATAGAGGCAGGGCAGCGCGGGTCGTAACACAAACACAAAAAAAATTCCACGTGAAAGGCCGTACGTTTAATGAACAATAAATCTCGTTTATTAGAAAGAAAAGAATAGCCGAAATATAAGCGATTGAACAATGTAAAGGTATCAGTTTGATTTATTTGAATAAATAATGTCTCGTGACTCGGAGAAAGAAAGTAATCAGATTATTAAATTTGAAACAGCGTGTAGTTAACGGTTTTAATCTGGTCGGCGTCGGGTGAATTTAATTCGGAAAGAGAATATTACAAAGTTAGAGTTTGTTATGGCAAGCGGTCGTCCCGGTCGGAAAATATCAGCCAGACAATGATAAAGGAAATAAGCGAACGTCGGTTGGAATCGTTCAAAAGCACTGGCTAACCGGGGAAAGTCTCGCAGGTGAAAGTTAAACAGAACTATGAATAGTTTGAATAGAATCGGCAAAGACCCTGAGCAAATAATACGCGGTATAAGAAATGTGCATTCGAGCGCTATAACATACGGAGTAATTGACAATATAATATTCAAACCTACAATCCGACAAACAGGCTTGTCGCGAGAACGAACTTAATTCTAATTAACACTCGAGAAATCATCTGATTGCGGCAATGAAACATGAATCTAAGTAGCCGACACTTAGGCTTATCGCGGAAACAAAACGCAGATCTAATTGATTCAACAGGCAGACTTTTCGCAGAAACAAGACTTAATCTAACTTATAACTAACATCGCCAACACAGAGATATGATCGCGAGAAGGAAATCGACGAAGTTTCACGCTACAAATAACGGGTGACGCCCCGCTGGGCGCACTGGAATTCGCTCGTAAACAACGCAAAAACTTACTTACGGCGACGCGAAGATCCTCGTCGATCGCTCGCACGAACGCAAGTGCGCCAACGCGATACGGAAACGATGTCGCGACACC